>JAODGC010004407.1:2999-41094 GCA_027574925.1 Ecitoglossa quadriceps | reverse complement strand
ACATTTAATTTACACCTAAATTGCTTGTTTTGCATTGTGCATACTATAATTTATTTTAATATATTTGCAGTTTAAAAACCGGAAAAACGTAGTTATTCATAATCGATTTACTTTCTGATTCAAATTTTCACTGTAGACGGATTTCCTCCGCACATTATTACCTTTTGGGAGGGACTCGCATTCTGAAACGCGAATGAACCTTCGCCATAGTTCAAAGACTGTCTAATTAAGTCTTACTTAATTTACAACGATTACAATAACTAATTAAACGCGCATAGAAATGAAAAGCGTGCGAGGTTGTGCTCGCCTACCGTTGCAAATGCAGCAACAAATACACCACTTACGACACTTGGCGTGCGCAATGTGTGCAATGTATGAAGCATAATGAGGACTTTTCGTCATTATTATTATCAGCGTATTTCGTGATTAAACGATGGAAGGGAAGAACCATCAATGCAATCTAAATTGATTTAAGAGTGAGGGTCAATTCCAGCCGAGTGTAAACATGAAAATTCGGTGTTTGTTTGATGACTTCAAGAACTCTCGGTTGCCCATTATCAATCGATGTAAATCAGCTTGGGTTGAGCGGATTTCCACTTAGACATTCATGTTTCCATACACATAGCTTCCAAGTGCACTTGCCCCAAAAAAGCTAACTGAGTTTGTTCTGGTCGGCGTACTTGTAGATCATCTCAGGTCGCGAGTTAATCCCGTTTGTGGTCTTTTGATCTAGAAAAAGTTGACTTGTGCTGCGCTGGTCTGCTACTAGTGCCATTGGCAGCAGACAGACAACTGCAAACGGTAAAATTCCACAAGTTGAAGAAGTAACCGCTAAGAAGTAACGACCTAACTAACCTTGATTATTTTCGTGCGCACAATTCGAGTTTCAAATGCAATTACATCATAATTGTGCGCTAATTAAATAATCACCTTTTGGTCTTAATGTTCATGGAAGTGAACTAAGTTTTTACTTTTTTACACCAGCTCAAGGTCGTGCTATATTGAAATTGCGTTTTGGTCAGGCCAATCTGAGCAATTCCTGTGCAGCAACTGAGCTACTTGAATCATAGCAATCATTGGCATTCCTAGTGCAATCTCTCAATTTATTAAAGCAAGCTAGAGGCAGTTCCTTATGCGGATGTTTTCACGGTTCGTAACAATAGCAACGATTGTTTGTTGCGTCATTAATGTACGTTGATAAACAAGTGAAGCCGTCTATCAAACACAAACACACACTTTTCGATTCAAGCATACTAAAGTAATGGCATATTGCGTAGAAGTATTTGCAACGTGCTACAGACTCTACCAGCCATAGCAGGAGTGGATTAAGGCGGATTTTATTTATGCCACAATTTTACAGAACTTTATCACTTTTGCCTTCGCCGCTACCCATTATTAAACGACTACTCGCGATTTTCGGCTTTTATTCTCTTGCAGTGACACTGGTTACAATTTTGCAATACTCTGTGAGGTCGATTACTAATTAATGATGCTCTTGCTACAGAGTAGTTTCGCTACGGTCTCTCTGTATTGGTGGCATGAAAGCTGGTTACAGATCAACTTTTGCGCATTATTCAATGCGGTGCTCACTAAGTGCAAATTAGATTAATTTCAGCAGAGTGTGATTAAGTGAAAGTCTTACAATTGGTTGCGCGCAACATTAGATTTTGTCTATATGCTGGACGCATAATGAATGATAATGCCTATACATGTATTAATGATATTTGGGCTGTAAGAAGTCATCGCAAATGATTCAGGTTGAGTAACTGTTCGTTCTTCTAATTGACTGACATGAAACCAAGGCGGGAAAAGTCCGCTTTGACTCATCTCGCCATACACCAAGTGAGTGTTTGTTCGGTGACTTTAAATTCGCTCAACTGGTAAACTCGTTGCGAGTGTGAATGCGACTTTGAGATGCCCACAACAGCACTCCTCGGCGAACGAGCCGAATGAATGTGGCTGGTTCATGAAACACCAAGAAGTGGGTCAACTCCGGGTCGCAAACTTCCGCAATTGACTTAAGATACAACGAATACACAGACTGTGCATGCGAAATGCCTTAAGTATTTGCCTAGCACTGCATGAAGGGCATACGAATGGAGGAGGAGTGGAATGGAGTGGAGTTGAGTTTTTCAGTGGAAGAAATGGTAGTCCTAAAGTGCGTTCAGAACAAACTATCATTCAAGGTGTCATTGTTTAATTATCCGCTTTCTTCCGTAATTTGTGTGGCTTTTCACTCGTTGCGGAAAATGATAAATCACAATGATTGTTGGCAAATTTTGTGGAAAGCATGACGACTGAGAGCAAATCTCTATTTGTTGTTAACTTGTGTTCAACTATGCGAAGAGACGTGTTTGGTGACGCTTGCATTGTTCCAAACAATAGTTGTTGGAAAAACTTGCAATAACTTGCCGCACGAGTGGGAATGTTAGTCGAGAATAATGTAGAATTCATAGGGAGCCACCGTTTATCATTTACATGTGTTGCAATTTTATTTCAAGTTGATTCTTGTTGACTGTCGCTTCTTGCTTGCATCTTGGTAATTACTTACTCCTCAAAAATATTACCGCCAATGTTATGTCTGCGTTATGGCTGTAGGGCTGTAATCGGCTTGCGCGTTGTTTCGTCCGGGCTTTGTTGTAATTTGAAAATAGCAACCAAGTTTCGCCTCGCTCGAGTAGTACCCGTGTTTGTGCGGCACAACAAGAATCACCGTCATTGTTGCGGCATCAATGCGGATGGGAACTGGGACGAGATTATCAAATGCATTCTCGTTCGGAAGACAATATGATGAAATTTATGGAATTGTTGAGAACGCACTGATATTTTGAAAACGATTACATGTGGATAGTTGCGATCTTTGTGGTACTTTTAACAGTAAACGAGTTTTTTAGGGGTTGCATCGCGCGATTATAGCAATTTAAAATAATTATCAAGGTAGTGCAGTTGTCAGTTGCAGACTTTGCAGGAAGAAGTATTACTAAGTGGGTTTTCCACGAGGGCGGCGGCATACGGGGCCATTATTCTCCCGATTTTACTTCAGCACTAGGCACCAATCACTGTTATTACTTTGACAATGGGTCTGGAAATTAAAAAATGTAGCAGAATATATTATACCACATTGAGTTTCCGAGGCGATGTCATTCCCGTAAGCCTTGAAGTAGTATTTACAATTGTTGCGATTGTTGTTTAGCTTGCATCACTGGAATTAGGCACGATTGGCATGCCTTGCAGTGGTTTTGAACCTTGTTGTAATTTCCCGATGCAATGTTAAACAGAAATTGGGTCAAATACTGCTAGTATAGAGCTTTTAACATTGAAATGCATGGAAAATTATGTATGTAATCATTTTGCAAATATTTATGAGTCTGTTAGATTCTCCACCTGCTCCAGAAAAAGTTTATTCACTCATCGAACATTCCATCCTTCCAGTGGGCTAAATAGCGAGTATTGTCCCGTTTAAAGCACGTTGACATTTTGCGTTCGATATGTATTTTCTGTACTTACTTGCACTAGTATTTTTAATTTCGATTTCGTTTAAGTGCCTTCGGTTTTGAGGACATGGTCACCCTATCAGCGTGACGCGTAATTGTATGCGATTTTTGGTTTGTTATCACTGATTGTGTACCCTCACCACTTCGTGCACCGTCATCATGCGTTGATATTAAAGTATTGTTGCGCCATAATTGCAATCAGTGTTCGAATAACAATCCGCTGAAAAGCGAGTTATAAAGTAAAGTTTATGTATTTTTGCTTCGCATTCAAAGATTACAATGATTGGTGAATGTAGTGTGAAAGTGCGAATCGAGTGGATGCTGTTAGTAAAAATGCAGCTGAAGAATCAACTGATTGATGTCAATAATCTACGCATTTGGCTGCTTGCCAATAATAGTGATGTTTTTCGTTTTCGGTGAGTGTGCTGCTGAACAATGCGTTAAATTTTCCTACGTTTCGTAAATTTTGCAAAACACATCAGGAGTTCAAGGTAGTCATGATTCCTGCAGTTTATTTGGCACGTGGGGAACCTGCACACGTGCGCGCGTTGTCCTTGAATCTTGAGTACGAGAAGAGAATAAGTGGGGACGGATGTAGGGATAGCGTGGGCGCTTGGTGGCTGCGAATCATGGGGAAGCAGGTCAGGGTTAAGGACAGTTCTAGAGTTCATTGCCAACTCTGACGTACTCACCTAAATCGTTTTTTTTTTGTGGATATTTTCATACCCTTGAGGAGAAATAATCTGTGTGTTTCCTTGATGGAACCTTGATTGCGCTTATTTAAGTTTTAACCTCCGTTAAAATGGAAATTATCAGCGCTCCACTCTTTTCTGCTTTTGCTTCAAAGAGTAGGCGCGTGTTTCGTGGATGACACCGGCTTAGCATTAACCTTGATCTTGCTTCTGGTCATCATCACTGAAGTTTCTCTTTCGTTTTGTTTCCAGCGTAGAATTAATAATTTTTGCACGTCGGTTTTGAACTTGCATACCGCTGTGGAAGTAGTGAGCCATTTCGTTTTCTCTTCTTGTCCTGCGCCGCTTTCAGCCAGCCTCATATTTATACCCATCATAACTTAAAGGAGGCAGTATTAGGACTGCTATATTGGAGTCGCATCAAATTTAGCACTCCAATCAATCAATTCTACCAATCCCATGACCATATCTGTGGGTGCAACGTCCTCACCTTCACCTTTTAGCAGCGCATGCGGGTCACCAATACTTCCTCTCTGCGGTGGTTTCAATCGGGCGTTATAGTTTCCTTTGTGCGGGATTTGGAATCGCGTGTTAGTAGCCCCATCATGCTACCGAGTGGGGCAGTCGCGGCGGTGCCAAGCACTCATTACACACCATTACGATACCATTCATTCTTCAACCCTTTGTGTTACCACGTTACCAGTCGCCATCGTGGCGTCAAGTGTTGTACACTTGTACATAGTGCACTCTAATTTCATTCGTTTCAACTATATCAAGGTAGGATAACAATTATTTGGTTGTGATGTATTTTAGTTATTCCGGGTCATAACGCACGTTCTAACCGCCATGCCAAATGCATTTGTACGTGTTTGTTGCAATAATTGCATGTTTTGTGAGTGAAAGCACGTATCGTCAGATTGTAATTGTTCTCGCACCGTCACAACATTTTTCTGTCCACGTTCAGATGGGCAGCGATGAATTAATTGTAAGTCGTTGCACTTTTACTGTCTGCCTGGAATGGCATGTTTATCAGTTATTTAATTGGAAATGTGGTATTGATTTGATTATTACTCATGATACCAATCTGATAGTAACTTTGCAGCAGTTTGTCCGAATTGTGGTTTGGCGAGTATTTTATCGTGCCATATACCATGGACACGGTGGGACATGTGGTTGCCGCATTGACATTGACCAATCATATCAAATTCACTTTGCACGATTGCGTTTTGGGGCCTTCTAATGGCTCAGTTTGGTTACCAGTTTAAATTTCATGCTTTTGGTTGGTGATTGTGCTGATTTGTTTGAGCCATTCACGCAGACTTCGTGCATCTTAATCCCACAAATGACAAAATTTTTTAACCACCTACATCAATTCGACAAATTCGAAATAGTTTAAATTTGCTACATGTGCCGTTTGCCATGTATGTCGCAATCGTGCGCGATGTGCTTCAATTACACCAGTTATCAGGGCGTAAAACAAATAGGCAAATAGATGACACATTGTGGCACCGCATACGACTACGATTATTTCACGTTGCGTCTGATTTTGCTATATATTTAGTCAAATGAGTTACTGCGATGGAGAAAATATCAACTTTGTTGCTTATTGCTCCTTTTCCAGCCTTAGCGAATGCTACTTTGCCGGCAAGGGTACCGCGTTGGTATTGCCCGCCGCCTCTGAGGCGCAGAAGACGCCCCGACGTGCTCCTGCTGTTGGCTCCAATATCCAAAAACACCTCCAGTCTATGTTTTATCTGCTACGGCCTGAGGAGACGCTAAAAATGGTGAGTGATTGATTATGTTGATAAACTATAAAATATTGTGGTATGCAAACAATAACTTAGTGCGCTGAACTCGATACAAACGTCAATAGCATGTAAGTAATAACGATATGGATTCGATTCTGTGCTACTAACGTCATTTAAGTTTACAATGCTTCCATTTTGCAACACGAATTCATCGCTTGGTGCTATCAAGAACCTAGCATTTCCAATGCATTCATTTTCCTTGGAACTTTCTTCATTTCTTCTTGGGTGTGCCCAACATCAATTGAGGTTCATATTGAGCAAATTGCCGTTGCAGGCGAAGCTTCGTATATTTACGCACAGACTGTACGCAGTAATTATATTTTTAAATGCTGGCCCATCGCCAAGTGTCGAATTTTAAATAAAGCAGCTGACTGCGCGCCCATGGCCGCGCGATTTGCCGAGTTTTTTTACCAAATATGGTTACTACTTCCTTCCGGCTTAATTACTTCTGAGACTTACCCAAACATTCATTTGTGCACTCATTGTCATTCAGAAGATCTTGGTGCATCGAGTATATTAGTGATTGGCTGATATTTTTTTGCAATTTAAGTCAAGTTTAACTATGAAGTAATTAATTCGAAATATCTGGAAATGAAATAAAAATAAATTCTCAATCGGTGTTACTTCAAGCTATTGCAATCCCCTTCTAAACAACATTTTGTATTAAACTCAACGCAAAGTTCGTGCCGGCTCATCACATCACCTTCTCTATCTGGTCCCGCTTTAGTGTTCAATTAAAATATACCTACAGCAATAAGAGTTGTTGCAACAATTCTAAATATTAAAAAATACTACAAACTTTGAAGCCAGTTAAATGCCATCGCATCTTGTGAATTATGTCGGTACTTGAATGCCTTGCAATGCGTGCTGGAATTACGTCGAAATGTTGCATTGCTTCGTGACACGATTAAATCATTAACCGCGCCACATGGTGAATGGCAACAATTCCGTCTGCACATATTTATGTCATTTTTGCGTCGCCATGCCATTGCAGTACTCGCGCGTACGCCGGGTGACGCAACAATTTGCGCCCCGGGGCACACATCATTCGTTGCACAATTTAGTCGCACTTGGCTTGATTGCTTGGGTGCATTTGTGTGTTATTAATTATGCATTTCGATGTCTTTGTTTTCGCAGGCTGTTAAATTGGAAAGTGTCAATCCTGTAAGGACGCGCTATTTGGTTGTGGTCTCTCGGATGGGCGCAAGGGCAGAGGAATCCTGTCTTCTCGGCATTGACTGCAACGAAAGGACGACGGTCGGAATGGTGCTGAAAGTACTGGCAGATACCGCAATAACACTGGATGGCGATGGGTAGGTTTAATAATTCATTGTTGTTGTTTGTCGACGGTCGCGTAAACTTGACACGGAAGGCGTGAAGCAAATCGTGCATGGCCCCAAATGTGACTTGAGGCGTTCTTTATGCTTGGCGTCGTGATTGCATGTGGGTAACGATGGGCAGATGGAGAAGATTGCGGATAACAGCATTTTTGAGACGTTTTTTGTTTTGCGACTTTAAGAAGTTTATATTACAATGAAGGTGCATTGAGAAACATTGCATTTCCAAGCTTTTTTCATATTTTATTATTTGGACACCAATCATAATTAATGTTTCAATGTTTGATTGCAGAGGCTTTAGTGTGACTGTTTGTGGGCGACATCACATCTTTAAACCAGTGTCGGTACAAGCCATGTGGTGAGTATTCAGCAATAAAATAGTACTACTAATTTAATACTGGACATTTATAAATAGAAACGATGTGGTCGTCCCTTTGCACCGCACCGGTTATGTTACCTTAAATAAGCTCTGCTAGCCTATGTGAAAATGCGATTTAAAGTTAATTATTTGTCAAATTTGTTATTTTCGGTGGGTTGGCACATTCGAACATGTTCGTGAAGGATGTGAGCGGCGCAGAGGTGATATATTGACACCCTTAAATGGCTACGCGTTCGGCCGCGTTTATACTACCTGCGCGTCGCGGCGTCAAGCTTATTTGGACGTCGGGGACGTGTGCGCGTCTCTCTGCATTACTAACAGGCTTCTGCATAATTTCTTCGCTATTGTTTTTTTGCGGCACGCTGTGCGTTTAGAGGGCGAATGGCGTTTTAAACGTTTTCTTTGTTTGTGTGTAATTTAATGAAATCATTTATTGCCGTTCTGCAATTCTACTCTCTGCCCACATACGCGAATTTCCAAACTTGGCGACAAGTACTCTGCGCTCAGCCCGCAGTTGTCCTTGTCTATCTTTCCCTCGACCCGCACTTGATCAACCTATTTTGCCCACATACTTTGCGATTTTGATCATTTTCTTGCCGTAACTTGTCTGCTCATGAAGATAGAGTTGGCATACTCATTGCTAAGAGACCCAGTCAATCGATGGCGGTCTAACAGCTAAGACGTGTTTTACTGCTTTCAGTGCATTCAATCCGTTATGGATTGTGTTCCGCGTAGCATAATTTATCAGAGTGGCAACTAGAGAATACCGACAAGTAATCACCAAGGGCGTGTGATTATTGAAAGGCCTAAGAGTGATCGACCGACCATCTTGAATTGTGCGCTGTGCCCATTTTTGCCTTTTGCCTTTGGGGAGGTTAACTTGCTAGCCAGGTGACTTTCAATACCTAGTCCCGAGTATTCGACGCTCTTTTTGTTCAAATGAAATAAAATTGACGCGCCCATAGTACACAAACCGGGACTTTTGCAATCACATTCCCGGGAAAGTTGGTAATTATTTAATTGAACATGGTTGTCAATCGAAGGTGCTCATTTTCGATGTGGAACTACGGAAGGTACGAAAAGCCTAAAACTAATTTTGTGAAAATAATATTGGATTTAGTTCACTGTCACAGCCACAACAATACCTTTAAGACGGAGCACAGAGCTGTGGGCGCATCCACGCATCAATATGCTTTTCATTAATTTCCTACTACATTTTATTTATTTACATTTATTAATCTGGTTGTCGTTGCAGGTCCGCCTTGCAGACATTACACAAAGCGAGTTCGAAGGCCCGCGAGCACAACTACTTCCAAGGCGGGGCTACCCACGCGTGGGTTCACTACTATGAGTCCCGCATTGAATCGGATCGCTCCTGCCTCAACGAGTGGAACGCCATGGACTGCCTCGAATCACGCCGTGCCCCATCTCCAGATTCAGTACGCACGAAACCCACAGAACGCTCCGAAACTGAGCGCGTCATCAAGTCTACGCTAAAGGAGATTATGATGTCGGTGGACCTTGACGAGGTGACCAGCAAATACATTCGTTCTAGATTGGAGGAACTCTTTGATATGGACCTAGCTGAATATAAGAGCTTCATCGATCAGGAAATGTTGACTATTTTAGGGCAAATGGACGCACCCACCGAAATCTTTGAACATGTTTACTTGGGCAGCGAGTGGAATGCATCCAACTATGAAGAATTGCAACGTAATGGCGTTGGGCATATACTAAATGTCACCCGAGAAATTGACAATTTCTTCCCGGGTACATTTGACTACTACAATGTACGAGTGTATGACGATGAGAAGACAGATTTGCTGCGCCACTGGGATAATACTTTCAAGTACATTACCAATGCCAAGAGACAAGGCTCGAAGGTGCTGGTGCATTGCAAAATGGGAGTATCCCGGTCCGCGTCAGTGGTGATTGCGTACGCAATGAAGGCGTACAATTGGAACTTTGCTCAAGCTATGGACCATGTAAAACAGAAACGCAACTGCATCAAGCCGAATACATCGTTCTTGACGCAATTGGAAACGTATCAAGGTATTTTAGATGCTATGAAGAACAGGGAAAAGCTGCAACGATCCAAGTCCGAGACTAACTTGAAAAGTCCGGGATTAGTGAGTAAAAACGAATTGATCTTGGATGGTAGTGAGCCAACACCTGTCGTAACAAGTTTAACTACTAGTGTGTCGAAAACTGGTCCTACCGAAGAGATGTCAATGTCGGGTCAGGATTTAAGCAGATTGGGTACTAGGCCTAAGTCCTGGTCTCCTGAAAGTATCGCGAGTACATCATCAGCGGCAGACCCACCAAACACTTTTCGCTCATTAGAGAATCTCAACTGTCGCAGAGATGACACTAAGGCTGTGCAGACACCATCCAAGAGGGTGAAGTTGCTAAAGGACGCCGCCAGGAATGTGCTGTTACCTTGTGACAATGGTGAATCATACAGCGTATCTCCGAATCAGATAATGCATATACCTAATCGCGCTCAGGATGTGTTACTGTGTCTGGCATCTGTCAAAGAGAGAGTAAACGAATTGGAGTTAGAGGCTAGCAGGAAGAAGGAGAAGAAAAAGCTTGTTTTAAATTTATTGTCCCAGTTTGACCAAACTGAGTGCAAGGATGTGTCCAATGGTAGTCCGCAGACGATTACTGAGATATGGGATCCTGGGGATACCAGTAAGGACATTCATAAGATCGACAATGTCGAGCAAGGCGCAACGCATGACTGTGATTTTAAAAATCTTAAATGTTTGAAGAACAGTGAGAGTGTGGAGGACTTATGTACAGACAAAAACAGTGTGACTCCTAATGAGGAGGTGACTAAAGATGTGTTCTCCAATCAGTGTGACAGGGTCTTCGACCGAGAGGAACGGAAACAGCGAACTCCCACGATGGCAGTCAGTTCCGAGGAGGAAATCCCACGTAACTGCCCTTCGCGACAAAGTTCGTGGTCTTCGTACGACAGTGCTGTGGGTTTGAATTTTCAGGGCGAAGCACGAGACTTGCCGTCGAGGCATTCAAGTTGGGGATCGGGGGATACCCGCGCACTGCCGTCGCGGAATAGTTCGTGGGGCTCCTATGACATTCGAGCAGGTGTTGTGACAACAGGTGCAGCAGGGGCGCAGACAGATTTCACCATGGACCAGAATACTGCAACTCCGGCCTCCTTTGGTATATTTCCGTACAACATGGAAGATATTCCGTGGAATCCTGGCACAGTACGGAGGACCAAGAGAAGGTTGGAAGAGAATTCTCATTTATTAACCTCGTCAACTGTGGACAATTCAACTAATGTGATATTGGGACAGGTACCCACTTTAAGCACTGTGGCAACCTCGCCCGGCGCAGATGGTTGCCCATCTAGACTATCTGCCAGTGCTCCAGAGAAATCCAACATGGATCTGGCAGCCGCAGAGAGCTCTAGTAGCTTGTCGCGGTCAGCTTGCAATATTGGTTCCAGTGTGGTCAACACCGCAAAGAACTTTCTCGAAGGCCTACGTAAAGATAGCAGCCGACGGGACGTGGAGCTGGAGGAGCCGACCGCGAATCCAGGAATGGTGCAAAGTCTCAAAAAGGAGTTTGAGGCAAAGAATAATTTGGATGCGCGTGTAGCTCAGATGAATCTCACAAACAGTATCAACAGCAACCCCGATCAATACTCCGAGCGGAGAAGCTTACCATCTAGCCCTTTGCTACCAGAAAAGGCTGAAAAATCCAGCAGTCCCACATCTGACCCGGGCGAAAACGTGAAAGAACTGCGCGGGAAGTTTGAAAAATCATTGAAGGTGTCTACATCGCCACCGCATTCTCTTCTTGCCCAGCCACAACAGCAACCTCAACACCATCATCACCCCCATCGCTACTCCTGCGTGGAAGTCTCTATTGAAAGGAGTCCAGTTCGCATCAAGCAGACCCCACTGATCACTGGTTTCAAGGTGGGTCTTCAGGAGAAGAGTGTAGAAAGTGAATTCAAACGGCCTCCCATGGTCCCAGTGGTGCGACATAGCTCGAACATGACACAATCATCACCTCCGCCGCCAGTGCCGGTACCAATGTCGCATAACCAACGACGGCCGCCACAGCAGCAGTACGGCAAGAGCCACCCGCTTGCCCAACTTGGGATCAACAAGCAGCGCCACAATAACGCCGTCTACAACACAATGTAAGCTGAATACTGGTGGCTCGATAGTGTAGTGAGCGTTAAGTGCGTGCGTGTTGCTCAAAAGGGACTTTCCGCAAATGGCTGTGACATTTACAACTGCTTCACGACAACACACCACTGAAGAGGACACACATATGCGACAAACAGAATCTATAAGTCAACAATTTAATATGTAATAAACGCTCAGAAAGAACTTTGTGAAACTGCCAAGTATTTAGAATTCAACTCAATAATAAACTTGGACCAAATAATTAATGAACGAACATGCCAAATTCTCACAAGCCATGGCACAGTTTGGCTGAGCTTACAAATCACACATCACATATCAGCGAGCATGTAGTGTATGTGTTTTTCTTCCACTCAACGTCATTAATCTCCTACCAAAATACGCTACTAATTTGGCTGCAGTGTATAATCTAGTCTTTGGTCACTTTTCGGCGGTGGGCAAGTAAATCACACGAGAGGAGATCATGCAATGCAAGTGAAATCAAGGTTTGCGTCGCAAGACTCCAACCGAACCGTAGACGCTGGACAAAGCAAAGCACGCCCTACGCTTAACGAAACTAAAGCATTTAGCCGGCATTGTACAACACGTGTAAAGTGATTAAGTTGCAATTAGTTGTATCTCTTACATTAATTAACTTATTACTGTAAGAGGTGCAACTGATTGTAGAGGGACGACGTTCTATTATCGATAATCTTGGCTACAGTACATTAATCGTCATTGACGCAAAGGCGATGAGTGCTGCTTTGGCTTGCATGCAGTGACAAATTCTCTCCAGCAATGATTATGTTCCGTGTTCAAGAAGCGAATTTCGCGTGATAGCTTGTAAGCAGCTTTCTTTTGTATTATAGTTAGTATTCAATTTGGTCCGACGTTCACTCATGTGCGTGCGTTTGCCTTGGATGAAGTGCACAGAAATATGTGGAGAATAAAGGAAACATTATTGACAATAATTGTAGTCATGTGTGGGAATTGCACGACAGAAGATTACTTCGCTCGTAGGATATAGACTCGTTTCCCTGCGCAGAAGGCGAGTTCATTCCGTTGACCGGCACACATGGACTTGACTTGTTTCTGCATACCACTAATTACGGCTGTTGTACGGCGGGAAGTGGTATCAAAAATGCGCACAAAGTTTGGCTCGCCACCTCCAGAGGCAAAATGGGTCCGACTAATAAAAGTCCCACAGAAACACTAAAAATAATTGTACCAATTAATTTACGACCCAGAAGGGTTCGTTTAAAAAACCACCGGAACGGCTTTAAACTTGTCGCCATCGTATTGAAATAATTCCTTTCCACTGGCATAGTCCCATATTTTGAGCGTGGCACCACTCGTGCCGTCAGGCGTACATGTGAGGAATTCGGTGCCCTTCGGGGAGAATTCTAAGCCTGGCCCTACTATCGTAACACCTCTTAGATTGCGCGTTGCGTTGGGCTGTCGAGTGTCCCAAAATTGGACAGTGTTGTCTAAGCCACCCGATATGAGTTCGTTTGCATTACGGGGATGGAAGCTGGCGCAGGTAACGGTGTGGGTATGTCCATCAGTAGACCCCTTTTCATCCCTGTAAGAGAGTGCCGCCATGTACATTGAAAATAAAAAACAACCTTTCTTCTTACGACGCTGATAGGACTCGTTCCTGTCTCTTGCTATCCTCATCATAGAGATAAATCTTTTTATTGTCACCGAAAGTAACAAACTTGTTGTTCCTCGGATGATAGGCAATCCCAGTAGTAAGTCGCTTCTCTTCAGTGGTAAAAGTACATTCTCGAAAGTTATAATTCCAGCACTTTAACATGCCATTTGTATCTGAAAGGAGCGTAGGAATGATTATAGTATAGTAAAGATATAGCGCACGTACAAGTGCACATGAATGTGTTCGAAATCGGATAATTCTGTGAGACTGGTCTATGCTTCATTCCCGTTGAACATGTTGTTTTGGTCATGCTATCCTGGAGAGCAAACGGCATTTTATAATCCTTGTCTATTAGGCGAATTGCACCATCTGTACAACCAACCATGAGAAAGTCAAACTCTTCACTGTATTGAAGATTGGTAATGTTTTCGGCACCTTCTCTGCAGAACATTAATTCATAATTAGTTTCAGTCCAACATGATATAACGGTGAAGGCACTAACAACACAACTGTGGCCCAAGAACCTTCAATTGAAAGTGGTTCTTTCACCTGTTTGAAGTACGCCATTTGAATGAGCGTTAGAGGAGGAACAGCGCTGCACAATGAAGTTTAGGGATGGACCATAAAAATACGAAATTTAGATTTGACGTTGACTAACGACAACTGGTCATAATCAATAAATATTTATTTGTGCGATATCCATTGTTAAGTCCATGGTAAAAAGTTCGAAAATAACACAGTTCCTACGAACAGGTAGCTGAAGCAGTACAGCTTCATGAACGTCCTATTCTTGTTGGAACAAAACCAGTACACAGCTGGACTTGCAGAAAATAACATTCTGGTTGTTACTTGAATATGCACCATAAAGATACAGAAAGTGCAAAGGAGAAACGCGTGCACGACGCAAACGAAAAGCAAATCGTTTTCGTCTTCCGCTCCACGTTTCAAGGAGCCTGAGTTTATCGTACCAGTCGTCTCGAGTAAGCTACAACGAACCGTTTTGAATATTCCCATGTGTATCAGGTATTTCTTGTTGGCACTTAGAAACCTTATGCACTCCGACAAAGTGATGTAAACAATAGGGGATGCCAACAAAAAGTTGGGTACTTGTTTAAGCTCGTAATACTTTAAGAATCCCACATTCCAGTAGTGTTTTTGTACATATGAGTACGACATTGGTATATAGTCGAAGTGACACCACGATTGATTATAAAAGTTTCCAACTAGCCGGTAGCCATTCTGCCTAGCATGTCGTATTACTTCTTCGGACAAGTTTGCATCAAAGTTAGAACAGAATTTAGAATGGTGAAGAAATTGCAGAAAGACAAATGGCGCCAAGCAAATCATGATTGACATGGCTAATATCACCATGTTACAGAACAATTTTAAAACTTTCATAAACAAATGTAATGCATAGTTGTTAACCAGGCTATTCCGCAAATTCCGGACAAAGAAAAATACTAGGAAGCCTACATTAAGGATGCCATTAGATCTTGTTACAGTACTCAATGATATTAACAGGCAACTGACAAAGAGCCATTTTGCAGAGACGAGGAAAGTATTGAAATCCATTCGCCATGTCGTGTAAACTAATGAAAAGGTTAGAAATGCAAACAAAGATTCAGTGTAGCAAGCAGTGAAGAATATTGTTGCTGGATTAATGCAGAACAATAATGTTGAAATGTGGGCACGATGCTTGCCAAACCAAGCCTCAGTTAGTTCATACAAAATTGCAGCTGCCAGTAGTAGCAACATATAGTTTACTACTACAAATGTTAGTAATACGTGTACTTCAAAAGATAAAAATGATGCTTGTGTTGACTTAGCAATGAAGTGGACCATATATGGCAGCAGTGGAAAAAATGCCAGGGAGTTTTCATAAGTATAGCCATACAGAGCAATGTGCATGAAGTGTTGACCATCCCATCTTGCAAGTCCATGGAGAATGTTATAAATGACGTTGTCATAGAGAGTTCTTGAGGTGTTTGCCGCATCTGTAGGACGTGGGTAGACAAATACTTTTGCATCGTGATCCTCAACTAAATAGTTTGCAACATATTGAAATGCAATAACTGCAGCTCGGAGTTTTGTTGCCGTTATCAGAAGATTAGCTGGTATCATGGTAATAGATCAGTTAGCACTACCTAAAAAAATAATATTAGTTTTATGGATTATTATATGGTTTAATAGCTGAGTATTCACTTATTCCAGATATCGTGGCACAATATCCTAAACAATCTCTAGGACCTCTAACCAACTCAAGCACGATCACTACGCCATAGGTGGCATTGACAGCTTGAATGCCGCTACTCTAATGCCATCTATTTTTCTAAAGTCACATTTTACAAATTCTGCTTATTGCTTAGCTTTTGGAAAAAATACATACTTAGAACACCCTATAAGATTTGAATATTAAACATAGTTAACACCATTGAATTTAATTAATTGATAGCTATCAAAATAATGTTGGTAGCAGTATGGAATGTCGATTTGACGTAATTTGGCGTTTGTCAGGGTGTATTCAAAATGATGTGCCATGTAATAATTAATTGTTTTCGAAAGCATGGAAAATACCAATTCGTTGGGTTTATTGGCATTACTGAGATCACCTCATGTCCAGGTGTGAACAGCTTGAGTGGTACGCAAATCGCGTCGGCGCCTAAACCCATTCGTCTTTGAATTATCGATTGAGCTCCGGTTTCGAATTTCCGTGACAACCAGCAGCTCGCGTGTCCTTCTCGTGCGGTGATAACTCCGATGGCAAGTTTACGCGCACAAAAGCTGGACAATAAAAAATCCATTGCCTTGGTGGCATATTGATAAACAATTCATGCACAAACACAAATAAGCACTGTGGAACGAGGAAGTCACCCATGCGAGCGATACAAGCGAACGTCGATTCGTTTAGCATAGATTATCATTTATTGTATTGCTTTCGGTGCACCGAGCCTCGCACACACGCACTTCGTAACTGTCGAAAGCCAGTCAGTCGCACGCAAAGTTTGAAACTCATTGGACGCCTACGAGTGCATCTGCAAGATGCCATCGAAACAGGAAGACCTGCAAACCCTTAACATTGACAAGCCCAGATATGACCAGGACACTTACCTGGGGAGGGCGAAGCATTTTATCATGGTCACCAATCCGTTGAACATCCTACAAAGTGATGCAAATTTGGAGCGGGCCCGGCAAATTATCAATGGCTACAGGTGCTTTACAAATAACTCCGGCCACAATAAATCCAGCAGGATAATGTGTTTGTTTTAGGAATGGTGAACTAAAGGAAGCAATCACTGTAGATGAGTTGTGGCGACAAAAGTACATCTACGACTCTGCTTTCCATCCCGACACTGGCGAGAAGCAGATTGTCATTGGGCGCATGTCGGCCCAAGTGCCTATGAACATGCTCATCACTGGAGGTATGATGACCTTCTATAAGACCAATCCTGCTGTCTTCTTCTGGCAATGGTTTAATCAGACATTCAACGCCCTGGTAAACTATACGAATCGTAGCGGAGATGCTGCCATTTCCGCCAAGTAAGTTACCATGCACGGCAATTCAGATTCAATAACAAATTACGCAAGAGATATTAAAACTTGAACTGAATGAACTTTGCGTTAGCTTGACTAACCTTTAGATTCACGTAATATACTGGTTTATAATGCTGCAGCTCACACAGTCGAAGTAACCAAGAACTTTCTCTCATAGACAGCTTGGTGTCTCCTATGTGCTTGCCACAACTGGAGCGGTCGGCACGGGAATCACCCTCAACCGCTTCGCTAAAAGATTACCACCAATCGCAGGACGTTTCGTACCATTTATTTCCGTCATTGCCGCCAATTGCATCAATATCCCATGCATGCGTGTGAAGGAGATTACTGAGGGCACACCTGTCCTAGATGTGGAGGAGAAACGATTAGCAAATTCCACAGCTGCAGGGCGCAGTGGAATATGCCAAGTAATTTTTAGCAGGGTCATAATGGCCGCCCCTGGCATGATGCTCACTCCGTTTATTATCCAGCACTTGGACAACAAGGGTCTATTTAAGCGCAAACCATGGGCTCTTCTGCCGGTTCAACTTGGTATTGTTGGCGTCATTCTGATCTTCGCCACTCCGCTAGCATGTGCTCTATTCAAACAGAAGGCTGAGATTTCCTTCAATAGCTTGGAGAATACTGCGCAAGAACAAGTACGAATTAATGTCGGTGAAGCTGCCGTTCCAGGCACGTTGTATTACAACAAAGGGCTATAATTTTCCACACCACAATCTCGACAGACGCCACTTGCTAGTTTTCCAATGTTTGCGGTGCGTATCACGGACCATGATAGCATGTGACCTCTTTACCTCAGCGACGTCTTGTTATGGATATTCACTCAAGGCTGAGTTAGCAACAAATTAGAGACAATAATTGCGTATGCATGTAGCGTACAAGTGCAAACTAGTATAATAAGAACTCGGAATGTGTTAAGTTATTAACTGCATTCGGATGAAATACACGAAAATATTTATTTCAATTAAATATTGTATTACCATAAAACGTCAGAGAGTTTACATATTCACGCCCAGAACGGCCCTATTAACGGTCCAATGGAGGCATTATCTTTCGTGGTACCGTATTCCAATGAGTCCAAACGAATCTAGCTTGGAGTCGACGGGGATCGCTTGATATCCATTGTACCGAAGATGCGACCGACTTTATTTATCGGGTGTTCTACCACGCGTACATAAACAAATATTTATTGGCATTTACGAGAGCTACTGCAATATATTTTACTATTCTGACGTGACAGTAACTGTCCACGTACGAGTAAATTTATGATAATTCAAAGTTCAGCAAAATACTAAAATTCTTAGCAGTACCAGCATGGTATATCAAAAATACAAAAAAAAATTGACGACTAATTACTGCGATGGACAACAAACAAGAAAACTTAGAAACTCTGAACATTGATAAACCGAGATACAATCAGAGCACTTATTGGGGTAGAGTCACACATTTTGCAATGGTCACAAACCCTCTAAATGTCTTACTAAGTGATGCCACGTTAGAAAGAGCCAGAGCAGTCATCGTAGCGTTCAAGTATCCCAGAAACACAAATCTGAACCACTAAAGCAATAGTCTAACAATGTATGTGTTTCAGAAAGGGCGAGTTGACTGAACCAATCACTGTAGATGAGTTATGGCAACACAAATATATCTACGACTCCGCTTTTCACCCCGATACTGGAGAGAAGCAAATTGTTTTTGGGCGTATGTCAGCCCAAGTTCCCATGAACATGCTAATCAGTTCAGGTATGATGACATTCTATAAAACCAACTTGGCGGTATTTGGATGGCAATGGTTTAATCAAACTTTCAACGCAGTTGTGAACTACACAAACCGCAGTGGGGATAGTTCCATATCTCTAAAGTTGGTAGATTTCAACCCAATGTTGATTATGACTCGCTTTCAACTAAGGAATCAAAACCAAATTCTCTTATAGACAGCTCGGTATCTCCTATGTGCTTGCCACAACTGGTGCCGTGGGCACGGGAATTATCCTTAACCGCTTCGCCAAGAGGATGCCATCAGTCATAGGGCGTTTCGTACCTTTCTTCTCTGTGTGCGTCGCCAATTGCATCAATATCCCATGCATGCGCATTAAAGAAGTCACGCATGGTACGCCCGTCTTTGATGCGGAGCAAAATCGTTTAGCCAATTCGACAGCAGCAGGGCGTAGTGGGATAGCGCAAGTCATCGTTAGCAGAATATTTATGACCGCGCCCGGAATGCTAACCATTCCATTTGTCATGCAACATTTCGAAGATTGTGGTTTTTTTAAACGAAGACCATGGGCACCACTTCCCCTACACCTTGTAATGCTTGGTACCATACTAGTTGCTACCACACCTATGGGTTGCGCTCTATTTAAGCAATATGCTGAGATTCCCTTCGAAAAACTTGACCGCGTAGCACAGGCGGAGGTCAGATTGAATGTCGGTGATGCAGAAATTCCTCCGACGTTTTATTACAATAAAGGGCTCTAGCATGTTCACCTCTAGATCGGAGAGAGTTTTTATAACAACAATTCGAAAATTTACGAATGTCGAAAAGCGCAGCAATGTTTGTTCACGAATAATAATTACGCACCTATCTCGTATCCATTCAAAAATAAAATATTTATTTGGATTAAATGACGTATAAACTGTCATCGCTGAAGATATTAGGTTGAGTTGCTTTCCAAGCAGCAGCAAACACTTCACTTGGAGACTTGGCAATTTGAATTAAATTGGGAATTTCAGGAAGTGCCATATAATAACCTGAAAATGAGACTTATTCAAGGTCTGCCTAAAAGCTACATGCATATCAAATATCACAGACCCGGAAACCAATCTGGTTTTTGACTCCCCCTCATTTGAATCTGACTAAAATACTGCGGAGATTCCTGCTGCAACAAATATTCAATTCCTTCCTCCAACGGGTCCACTTCTAGTTCTGCTTCGTCTCTCGCAGTTCTATCCTCTGCTAGCGAGGCGCCAACTAAATCAATCACAGGTTCCACCTCCTCAATAGCCCAAGGAGGTTTCTCTTTTGCCAACAAAGTCACACGTTTCCTTTTCGTTTTTTTGCCCTTCTTAGCCGCATTCTTTGTTTGCAATGGCTCCGTGCCAACCACATTGCAATAAGTATTATCATTGTTGTCATCCGTCGTAGACGCAGCGGCATGCATTGTAGCATCGAGCGCTGCATCTATATTCGGAACATCCATCGTCATGTCTGGCACTTGGCTGGGTACAACAACGTCGTTTAATGGATAGGTTGCAGCTGAATTAACCTGAATAATAGGGCCCCGGTTCTCTCCAGAGAAGAGATAATTGTATACATTCGATGGGGCATCGCCCATAATTAAACCTCGTTCTTCGGTATTCATCATTTGGGCAATCATCTCAGGTGTAGCTTCATCTGGTTCGGCTGGTGCATCCACACAAGCCATACAAATCGCATGGTCTTCTAATTGGCTAACATCTGCCCCCAAAGTGTAACCAATTTGTTTCTTTCGGACAGAGTAGTTTAGGGGGCTTAAATGCTTTACTTCTGGCATCTGTAACGCCAAGGTTTCGTTGATCATTTCGGATTCCTCCTCAACTAATTTTGCAACCTCTTCAGGGCTGGGTAGTACTGCGGCGCGCCTTACGTCACTTGGGTCTCCTTCGTAAGTAACAGTTTTCACAGTTTGCTTATATCCCGGTGATATGGCAATCTTTTCCTGGACAATCACAGATTCCTTGGTTTTCGACGAGGGCGAGCCGCCTGGTTTGCGTGATGCTAACCTCGACAATACAATTTCAGTCCGTTCTGCTTGCTGGCAATCGATCCTTTCAATAGTAGCTACGCCTTTGCCAATAATATCCGGTTGGCCGGGTTGCTTGGTCACACTCTTTGTTGTAATAATTTGGGTGTCCACTGGAATTGGACCACGGTCAGTCATCATCTCAGGCAATGCAACACATGAGCGTCGACTAGTTGTCCCAACTAGTGGAATTGCAGGATGCTGGGCTGCTGCCTCTAAAAGACTTGATTCTAATTCTCTTTCTAACGTTGATGTTCTTGCAATGGCTTGCTTCCATTCTTCTTTATTCTCCGTCTCCAGCTCTCCTGCAGGTACACCTTGAATACCCCGTGGTAAACCAGTGGAAGATGTTTTCTTCCGCGAAGACTGTAGTAGTTGTTTTCCTCGCTGAGGTTGTTGCAGCTTAGAAGGTTGTCGTTGGTACTTCAATCTTGACGTTTGCTGGTCTTGGGTTTTCTGATAACCTTCCGTGATCTTCCTTGATATGCTGGTAGATGATAACCGCGAGCCGGATTTAATCTCTTTCGCCACCATTACCTGTTTCGATGTCGTTTTAGGAATGGCACCAAGTCTAGGATCCGCAACTCTTTGGCCTATTCTCTGGGGTGAACGAGGTTGATCCCTAGCAGGAAGTTGGGTAGTTGGTGGTTGCACTGCCTTGGGAATCCCCAATCTTGTTGCACTCTGGTAACTTCTCGCGGGTTGAGGCAACGCGGATTGCTGGGGCGGCATCAATCGGGGCATTGTCTGCGTTGCCTGTGCGCTTGGTGGAATGACGCCACGGGAAGGAATGCCCGAAGGAGGCCTCAGCCCGGATTGAGGGCGTGGCGCGGCATTGCAGATACCCTGCGCAGCCGCCCTTGCCCCAGGCAAAGGGATACGTCGTGTAGTAGTAGTGTTCTCATAAATCGAAGTTTCTAATAGATACTTTTTATTTGAATGAGGAATTCAACAAAACTACATCCAAACTAATCTTACGGGTTCTGGGTTGACCAATCCTACTACGCACGGGCAGACCACTCATCTTAATTGGAGGATCAGGATACAAAAATTACATGTTTATTTCAACGAATTAATTTAGAACGAATTACTTATATTCGACATTCCAAAATATGACAACATGTCAAATACAAACAATTGTCATTTACAACCCAGGCATGATAAACGCAACATTATCAACAATTTTTGTTAACTGTTCGGGAGTGCAACAATCTTCGGTTAACTCTGGCACCAGCTGCGTCAAACACATCAGAGGACCTAATGCGCACAGTAGTGAATCTAAAAGTACGGACAAGCTCCCCGAAACCGCTATTTGTCCCTATTTCAAACAAATAGCAATTAGTAAACATCATCAACCGGAGTGCGAGTATAATTTGTATTATGATGCTGTACCTCATGTTCCTTAAGTCTTTCCCCGATGATCGTCAAACTCTCCCCCAATAATTTCAAGTGCGCTGCCACATCAATAGGTTTTATTCCTGGCTTTGCAAGGATTTCCTTGGACCGCGGGCTATCAGGTGAGATAAGATTACCCACAGTAGGCATTCCTAATTGGTATGAGCTCGACTGTTGCGTTATGCCACCGCCGCCAAACTTGCCTCCGCCTCCAATCGCTCGTGCAGCAGACTGATGGCTAAGAAATTTCTTGCCACTCCTGCCGGCGTCAGATTGATCCGCGGTTGGATGTAGCTTAGAGTTTAGACGTTTTGCACGTCTCTGCCATGCGTCCTTTTCACCAGTCGTGACACAAGCCCACAGTTCACTGAGGCGCTTGGAAATTGAAGCAAAGTCGAGTTTCGGTGTTTCCGCCACAATTTTTGCGCGTTGTTCGCGTGCCCATAGCATGTAAGCTGTCATCTTTGCTTTTCCTGATGACAATTAATGTGTGAGTTTAATTAGATAACTTCACTTTCACTGTTTCCGAATCAATAGCTAGCTACCTTTCTCCTTTTTTGGTGTTTTCGCTTTCACCACTTTACCATCCCTAATCACCAACCGCTTCTTGGGCGATCTATCTACAGGACTGTACACAGTTTGAGCTGGAAGCTCATCTATTCGACGAAACCCAGATGGTTCTTCATCTAAATCGCTCTGCGAGTCGTCCATCGATTCGCTAGATGGAATTTGCAGCTCTTGGAACGCTTCTGGTTCGTAATCGGAGGCGCTTTCATGATTGACCAGGTCATCGTAGTCATACTCCGGTTTCAAAATGTCGTCCTCCACTTGCAGCTTAAATTCAAATAGACATCATCACATGAACTATCGCATCCGCTGCGCCACTTACTTTTCTCGGTGATGCATTTCCAAAATCACTCTTTTTCTGATGTGCAGCAGGCGTCGATCGCTTGGGCTTCTCGATCTCATCGGGGGACTCAAAGTCCATCAACTTTGAAGACTTTTTGCGAACGCGACCGCTCCGCGATACGCCTGTTACATCAAAATCTAATGAAAAGAGTCAAACAGAAATATACAAAACAAAAATGCCATCGAAAATTCACGAATTAATAAAACAATAACACAAGTGCAAGAACAAAATGAGAATGGGGATGCTCAAAAGAATATTTATTTAGCCATCTTGTTGCCAGCCATCTGCATCGCTCAAGAACCTTCTCTTCACAGTTGTGTTCATATACGGCCTGAGCACCCATTCAGTATCCGCCGCTCCAGCGATATCCAACGTTCCTAACTTAATCTCATACAGCCGTAGCTGAAATCTGGGCCCCACTTCACCCAGCTCAATCTGTTTGTCAACTTTCCTGTACGTATGATGACGGAAACTGATGCTATCATCATGATTGGCAAATGTGATAACACGTTTTGAATCTTCTTTAGGCACTGGAAATAGGTATCTCAAGATAGACATTGCCCTATTCCCTAGTTGAGTTTTAAAGTTGTGGAATATCAAATGTGGATATTGTTCGGACATCGTGCCGATATCGGGTATATCATGCCGCATAACCACGTCACACATGGTGAAATATGCTGTTGGCCCATAGGGAAGATGACACACAACTAAACCATCCGGGATACCGCGATGTTCGTGCACCATGATGAAGTCGGTGACATCGTTTGCTCTGCATGCTTGGATAAGTTGCTTCATTTCGTAGTGACCACGATTCATGCGTTGTGCATTTGGAAAAATCAGACGCATTTCTTTGACGAACTGTTTCAATTTGGTACTGGGATCTCTCGAGGTCGTAATGACAATTTTTGGATCTTCAACACCTGCGTATCTGTACTCGTCGTCTTGGGAGTTTGCAAAGGAACCTCCACTTTCACCACCTATAGACAATGAACAGCATTTAAATCCACTAGTTGAGGGCACACTGGTGTTATTTACCTATTTGTGCAGCTTTTTCAGGTCCTTCATCCTCCCATTCAAGCTTCTTCTGATAGTGCAAAGCTTTCTTTTGTAGGTCTCCGTGAATAGCGACATTATTTTCTATAGCATCTTTCAAACGATTCTTCCTATCTTGTATGCTTTTCTGTCTATCTTCCACCGTCTTCCTGTATAAATATTCTCGACGCAGTCGCGCTTGCCTTCGCAACATGTTTCGAACGCGTCCCTGTTGTATGGTTTATGAACATAACCCGCGCCACGGCTCATACCCAACGCACCACCGACACCACCACTCAAAATCTAGTTCTATTCCATTGGATTGTTTTCGTTTCAGCGTTGCCAACCAAACAGCAGAAAGCAATAACAAATGGGGACGGGGGGAGAGACGAGTGATATATTGCGATATTGTCATAATTATTTCACTACCATTTACTAGTAAACGTAGTAATGAAATGAATTAACACGCTATTTACCTCCTCCTCACTATTTATTACACCTATCTACTAAAGAACAGATATAGAAACTCTCACCATCAGACTTTCCTCTTTTACCCAGGAAATCCATTGTTTACGCGGACTCCCTAATGTTTATCGCCTAGTTTGCTTTACACTCATCACCTTTTCACAAATTCCGTGTTATGATAAAATAAATTCAGGCGACTCAAGTTGCGCAGGCTTTTAACGCACACAGGTTATGTTTTTAATTTGAACGTAGATTTCGTGGGCGTAACATACGTATCATACATTTTAGATAAGAACTGAATTGCTGGAATTGCTTGTAACTTAAAATTTAAAGTTTAATAGCACTGTTTTTTTAATAAAAAAAAGAAGAACCCGAGGAAAGTCAAAATTGTTTGAATTGGTTCGATGTTTAGCGATTGTGGTCGTCCTTGTCGTTCGCACACAGAGGTGGCATTATACGCCACCTAAGGAGTACAAGGGAATCTGTTGAGAAATGCGCCATCGATTCGGCAGAGGGCATCAACTGCTCAATAACGCTAGACTGGCTAGACTCGTCTAGAATTCGTTTCGATCTCAGGTGATCTCTTTAAGGTTACGACCCGTTACGTGTTGAATGTGAATGCATAGTTTTACAATTTTTAACTAAAATTTATTGTAATTGATTGTAAATCCCATGATGCCCGTTGCCGACGATATTAAGTCGAGTTGGGCCGATGAAGTTGAGCTCGAAGGAGGTAGTCTGCCCCCATCAACAGAAGTACGTTGTACATACGTTCAATGTATAATTTCAATTCTAATTGCTGGATCATGTTCACAGGTACGAGAAAATGGATTGAAAATTGTAACAGATTACAAATTCAATGATGACGATAAGAAAGTGAAGATTGTACGGACATATAAGATCGAAAAACGCATTGTGTCCAAGACAATTGCTCAGCGGAAAACATGGGCCAAGTTTGGTGAATCTGTAAATGACAAGCCAGGGCCAAATCCTGCTAACACCATTGTAGCTGAAGATGTCTACATGCAGTACATTTCCAACAAAGAAGAGGAGAAGCAGGAGGAGGAAAGTGCAATTGACAAGTTGAAGGCACTTGGTGACAAGAATGTAGTCAAATGTAGGAATTGCCAGGGAGACCATTGGACTTCAAAGTGTCCTTGGAAAGATACAGTATTGGCTGGTGGCACCAAACCTGGTGATGTCAAGCCAGCAGCACCAGGTAATATCATCACACAGGTTTGAATCATGCAATGTTTTGACCTGTATTGTTTCAAGGAGGTTTGCCAACTGCAGATGCATCAAAACAAACAGGCAGCAAATATGTGCCGCCAAGTTTGCGCGAAGGTGCGACAAAGCGTTCGGACGGTCCAAATATGATGCGCCGAGATGACACTACCGCCATCCGCATTAACAATCTCAGTGATTCCACCACCGAGAGCGATTTGGAGGAGTTGGTGCGGCCTTTTGGGCCCATTCAGAAACTCTATTTGGCCAAGGAGAAGACCACTGGATTGTGCAAGGGCTTTGCGTACGTGCACTTCAAATTCCGCACTGATGCTGCAAAGGCAATTACTTCGCTTCACGGGCATGGTTACGACCATCTTATTCTTATTGCAGAGTGGTCTAAGCCTCCTGCACATTCCAATTAATTGCATGAGATGATTGGCGTGTAATGCAGTTCTAGGATTGAATAAAAAAAATCAAACTGAATTACTGTGTACTAGGTTACGTCGTGTTGTACATTTGCGGGGGCATTTATGTGCCTGGTCGCGCGGAGTAGCCAACGCGACCTCTCGGCATACATGTACGGAGGGATCAAAGGAAAGCGGGGTGCGCAAAAGAAAAGATACGAACTCTAGCGGGGTCAAGAAAGGTGTCTAATTTCAAAACAAAATGTGTTTGTTCTTACTTTGCACAACAATTTCTCTAAAACTGTTTGGTCGTCTCCAGCGATTAAATTAACAAGCAGGGCAAAAGTTGCTAGGGTCGTGGCATTTGCTAACATCCAGTAAACATGATAAAGAGAACCGAGTGATAACAACGCAGAGCGGCTGATAAACCGTCTGACAATACATGCATAGTTTGTGGCAATATGTAAGGAGCGTGAATCTAAGGAGCTTCGAGTACGAAATGTTGCGTAGTTTAAAGATGCCCTACGACTTCAGGCGTGGTCTTCCCGTTAGTCGAATTGTTGCGTTGTTCGTGTTGCATCTTGAATCACAAAAGGAAGAGGTGAAGAAAGCAGCAATAGATGCGTGTTATGCTCATTGGTGCGCACGCCTGCCGGAAAATCTCTCCCCCATCCTGCTGCGTCTAGATTGGCGAGATGCTGCGAATGGCAAGGCAGGAGTTTTGGGGATGGTCCACAATGCTGTGTGATACGAATACCGCATGGACCAATTCCAGTCGTGCTGCTGCAAACCAATCGTGAAACCTGCGGTAACATCACATTATGGAGAAAATTTATGCTGTTTTTTTTTGTTCCCGTAAATACGAGTGCTTTAAGAGGCTCGGCCTATTGATTTTCCACTTCGAGCATGATTGCAGAGAAGTTTTTGGGGTATATTACGCTGTATTAGCCGAGATTAGTGCAGATTATAAGCATTAAAACCATTAACGTATAAATATTCCGCGCGTTGCACGCACCGATTTCCATAGTCGCGCGAGTGGAATTGAGGACTCGTCACGAAAAAGGCGTAAGCAGAGAGAAAAAAAAAACTAATTAAGTCCACTCGCATGTTGACTGCACGTTGACCAGCACCGCGAACACCAAACCTCCGCTATAAATTATTCCCGCCTCTGCCACTTCTGTAGTTTTCACTCCTTATTATTATTATTATTATTATAGTATTAGCCCATGTCGTTTCCAGCAGTTCCAGCTTGACGTAAATGTATAAATATGCAATGCTCACACGACACACATTGGCACGCAACACTGGGAAATTGGGAAAATCAATCTTTTTCCCGAGTACATCTTGGGGAACGCAACGATTTGCCTTGTTGTTTAAATCGGCGGTAGTTAAGTTACTTGGCGTCTGATCTCCCAAGCGTATATATGGGTTATTCGAGCGATTGATAAATTGTTGTCCTTGGAGTGCTGCATGTTTTCATGGCATTATGGCGACGGTGGAGCATATGCAAATCTTTTTTTTTATCAGGGGTGGCGGCGTTGTGCAACTGTGTTATTGACAAATGACCAATGGCAAGCGTTGAAGACTCCGGCGCGTGCTACGGCGGGGACGGTGAAACAGCTGCCGCTTTTGTTTGCATCATGGGCGCGGCAGCAGAACTCAGAATCGATAGAGTGGACGCACTCGTTTGGTTTCAACAACAACAATTTTAGAAAATGTCCCTAAGATAGCGGACCTATGAATATATAGTCCGTGAAAGGACTAGTAATTTCAACGTCGTCATATGACTACAACGATGTGGGGCTTAGCAGCAGGCTGCGAGGATAACAATCTATTGGCAATCCTCTTCGGAGGCGTGGCTTTAATCGATAGCAACCTTGCTTGCTATTCCTGTCGAGGGGCTGCTGCATTTCGCAAACACTATCCTATTTGAAAACATCACGAGCTAAAGATCACGTGCATTTAATTGATTTGGATCGCAACCGAGACTAATCCTGGAACGAAACTTGGGAAAGCTGAAATAGTTTAAAATGCGCTCTCTTCAAGAAAGAACGGGGATAACAGGTAGGGGGGAATAGCCGTTCTGTGGCAATCAGGGTGTAAATATGCACGTTCATTGCAGACAGAAAGGCATATCTCATGAGTTCGTTTTCATTGACTAGATGATGGACTTAACATCCATCCGGCAATCAATCAAAAACAGAAGCCTGTATTTCTTCTACCACTACTTTGCGAGCAATCATTGCACAGTACAACAGTACGTAGTTAATAACACACTCTCATTTTATTATCAACATACTGAACAATATTATCTCGCCATCATTAACATGAAATCGATACGAATAAAAAATTACAGTTTATCCTTCTGCCCGGGAAATGTGTGCATCTCATCTCATTGCAGATTTCATCGAAATCAAGTAAGTTGTTAATCCTTGCGTTGTGCTTCAAACTTGCCTGGAGGTGTTCTCCTTTTCTTGTGCCTCTTTCTGGGCCTTCTCATACTCGCCCGGATCTGGAAGACAGTAGTTCAAGCAATATGGGTTTCCAGTAATAGCACGGTCACGTAGATAATACATGCGGTCCACCTGTTCGTCCATGGAGCGACGTTGAAGATGGCCGAGTGTGAGGTAGTTCAGGCCTGCCGACATGTATGGAGCGGCTGCAATACTGAGCACGATGATAATGAAGGAGGGAAGGATTTCATACCACATTTTTGACGACTGTGCGTTTGGTTGGGAATGCAGGAATTGGGTATGTAAATATCGTTGTTGTTGCTAAGAGATGCGTCTGGAACATATGCATTTTCAATACGCAAACATTACATTACGAAACGACATTGTCATGCCATGGTCATGCCCTTCTGCGATACTTCCGTCAGTATCTACGTGATCCTACTTGGCAGTGAGATTCGGTTATCACGTTGAGCGACCGATGATTCTGTAATCTGCACATTCCCAAACATTGTATTTGCATGTGTTATTGACTTTGATTTGAACGTTGTCCTCAGTAGAGCAGTCTTGCGGGCATCAAGTTGCTCATTTGTGGCATTAATGAAGCACTTCCGTCATATGCGTCAGGGGTGCATTGTTTGCCATTGTACACACGCAGTAGCAGACAATATGCGTTTGCGTGCTGATGCATTGTGTACTTGTTGAGACTTACACAAGCCATCTTACATCGGCTATCGCGGCCCATTGCAACACTTCGACAGCAAACCCATTTTACGCAATTGCCCTCCCGAAATTTCCATTATTTCCATACGACACGAGCTGCCTTTGAGGCGTTATTCGATCGCATCTCGCATGAGTCCCGTGATGCGCGCTTGTCGGCGGATTACATGCTGTCGCCGCGGGCCTCTTATCATCGCAGTAAAGCGCGTCTTATCGGCGACGAGTGCGTGCGACCCCGCTACCTACCCGAGAGCGTAACTGTACGTATTGACATTGTGTTCAAATCACGCTAATGAAATAACTAGCCTGTTGGGAAGAATGATGGGAGGGCTGCTGGGGCAGGAGAACCCCATTTCACAATGGCTTCGTGTCATAATCACATGTGACTGTCGGGTATTTCCAGCATTCAATCCGCTAGGAATGCGTGGTGGGCACGCCGGTGTCTTCGTTATTTTCGCCGCCGCTATTAAAAGCGCAGCACGTGGGTGTGTGCGTGGCGGGCGGTTATTTATCGGCGTATCTTCGCGGCGCGCTTCGCCACCAACGCCAAAACATGCACCGGCGAGTAAAAGTGTCGCTCGCTGGTATTTATATCCGGAGAGAGGAGACAATCGGCGGCGGCCAAAATAAGTCGCGAGCCGGCCCACCAGCACCGCGCGTCAAACAACCACTCGCAATGACAAAACGATTCAATTGAGCATCGCTGGCAAAGCAGTGGCCGGCGGGCGGGTGCTCGATCGTTCCATCTTTACAACGTTGGATTTACGCACGGTGGCGTGGCAGCCAAGATTTATTTCGTTTTCTTCATAGAGATGAGACCCTTGCAATCAGCAGGGTCCATCATGGTATTACACACCATTTGGCACACCAACTTTAGAGCCGTTTCCCTTCATTGGGGTCGAAAAAACAAACACGGCCAGATGTGAAAAGACACAGCGCATTCGTTCACATTGCTTCCACGAGTTTGTCGCGCCCCGATGGCTCGTTTCACATAACTTAAGTTGACTCAACGTGACTTGACTTGACAGTCCAATTAATAACTAACGACCTTTTTTAGCACATCTGCACATGTGCACCGCCCTCTTCTCGAGTCCTCCATGATTTGCCCGGCTAATCTATTTGGATAGGCTATCAGAGGGCTAGCCATAAACCGCCATAAACTTGTGTCACCGTTCAAAGGTTAGCATAGACCGGAAGTGGGTCCCAAAAGATTTCCCACAAGCCGCCACGTTGCTCTCCTTCTCTACATCTAGCAGCAATAAAATTCGAGTTTGGAAATGCTGCAAATGGCGTTAGCGTGATTTGGTAATTTGAACGGCGCCGTCGCGGCTATTTTGTGCTGTTTCCCAATGTTTTCGAATTCCACTTGGTTTCTAAATTAATGTCGCCAGCGAGTCACCGCGCCGACAAGAAAACGAAGCTCCACGCGCACGGTGCGCATAACTTAAACCGTATGGCTCGTATGGCTACACTGCCTCCAAAGTCCAACCGACACCCAACTGGCTCGAGCTACGGCTACGTGACAGGCACAGCGAAAAGCGATCCACGACGAAAACAGAGCCACGTTGGTCTCACCGAAACCTAAGATACTTACTACTAACTACTCACTTTGGCCCCAGCTGACGGTTGCGCGCATTTGATGATTGCGGAGTCCGGACGACATCTTTACCTGACAGTATTAGAAGCGAAATCAAATGATCTAATGCTGCCCGGTAAGATGTGAACAGTCCTCCTTGCATGTCTTCGGCACATAACCTCAAGTCAGGCCTCGTTGGCTCGGTGCAGGTGATCGATAACGAGCTCGAAAAACGCGCAAACGCGGCGCGTGGCGATGGCCTACAATTAAAACTCGTCAATCAGGTTGCCTGCCCGCTGATGCCATCGATGCCGTCGCCGGCGTGCACGCCTTATATGCATACGCATGCCATGCCATCGCTTTCTTTTTTCCGTTCTACCACTTTCGACGAAAATTCCAACAAGTGCTACTACCCTCCATGGCAATAAGCCGCCACTCGGCGGCTGGTGCGCCAACAGTCAGATATAAAGTGCAGCCGAAAATCGCAGCAAAGCAACGTGAATCCGTCGCGGCAGCAGTTAAAAATAACTCGCGGCTAGCCGCCCTCCGCGAAGCGCTAAGCGGCTTGCGCACATGTTGACTTGTATTGACTGACTGCCAGCATGGAAATGCATTTCACGATGGCAGGCGCCATTTGCGCGTCGAGGTAAACAAGCAAATTAATAAACAAACCGATGCAAATGAAGCGAATGATGCAAGTCGACGCAAGTGCACAAAGTGCGTGCGTGCATGCAAACTTTGCGCGAATGTGCAAGTCACATGAGTCCGCCGGCGTCGTGGCACGCACGGCGCGTGCGCATGCCGTCCACGCGAAATGGTTCAAATGCCGCAAATTGCGCGACTTGTCACATTTTTGCACATGTTATTCGCGTATGCAAATTGCGCCTCGGCACTGCCCCCGCCAGCCGAGGCAGATGCAGTGAGTGATCTACGAACATGGGCAGCGCGCGGATCAGATGATACATACCTGCATTCGAGCACAATCCAAGTGGACACTCTTATCACACAGCTAATGAGGCGGTGGTAATACATCATGGAGAGTACGCACGTGGGACGCATTTAATGCAATATGCGCTCGGTGTGCGTAGTATTTGCTATGTTTCGTGTACAACGCGGCAATGCGGCGCCACGCACGGAGCGCGTGCCGTCCACCACGAGGCGCGCCGGCCGACTGAGTGCCAGCGAGGAGCGCGCCGCCGACGAAGGCGACGCGCCAGCAGCGACGTGCGGCGCACGCGCACAGCTTAGAGTTGGAAGGCGGCCGCGGAGGTGACGCTGATAACGCGCTCCACGTGCAGCAGTTGCGCGCTTCGGTTGGGAATTCAGCATTCAACGGGAAATGTGGCGAAGCGAAAGCAATCGGTGTGTAGCATGATGATTTAGCGCACAATCATGAATGCGCACTGCAGCTCATGGAGGAAAGTTTCTGCCCAACAAGCTTACCGGAGGAACAATGCAGCTACAGGAGCAGACTCAGCAATTATCAAGATGCACGCAGCATCAATTTGATGGCAAAAATTGGGTAATTTCGGAGACATTCGGAGATTAACTCGCTGCGAGCAGCAATGACAACAATACTCGCGGCCCTATTCGAAAACACAAAAATAATATATTCGTAATTGATTCGCTTTGAGTTGATATGTTTTGCGCGTGATGAACAAAACCGGAAGTGGACTATAAGTCACATTAGATTATCACACAATGGTCGCCTTTGGGGCACGGAGGGTTAGGCTCAAAGTGACTAGATTGGGCATGGCTGCGACCCGCATGCCCTCGGCGAGGTTTTGTATGGAAATGTAGCGCATATTGTGGGAATTCGTTTCATCGGAAAATATTCGCGAAGGCTCTGTATTGTCTCTTTGCAATGTAAGCCGCATGCATCAACGACACCAGCCATCAACGAGTCACGTTGTGTGCGCTCACTTTAGTAGAAGCCAAAGCGCCGGATAAAATTAGATAATTGGCAGGTCGTCGCGCGTCCCTGCTGTCCTGCGTGCTCCCAAATAGTCGCCATTTTGTTCCAAAATAAAGCTCTTCAATCTGCATCACGAGAAGACCCGCCGTCTTCCAACCAGCAGCAGATTACCTTGATTACGTTATGCCACCAGCACCAGCAAGGAAGCAACGATGAGGTGGAATGCATTTTCCCGTCCTGCTGCATAATGCAAAGAAGCTTGGGCAGAAAAGCGTGCGTACTAGGTGTGTACGCATGCGGGCGATGCAAAATCGATGTGGATGGGTAAGCCGAGCGCAAAAACCCAGGTGATGGCCAATGTCGGCGCACACGAGCGCATGCAATCAATTGGATAATCATCTCATCATTCAATATTCTACATGTTCCACGAACGTATGAATCGGGGGCATGGAGCTTCATGCGGCATCTTGTCTTATCGCTGCTGCAACGAAATTGGACCGTGAACTCGCTGCGATGCCCCTACGACCCCGTCCTCCAACGTGGAGCATTCCAAGATGGTGGCGCAAGAATTGTCCCGGCTATATACTATGAAAATTGACCGTGACATGCGGAAAGCGATTATGAACTGTGGTTATTGAATGTGCAAAATAGTCTAACTTTGATTACCTAACACATCCTGCTATCTCGAGTGTAAGTGCCACTTCTAGACGGAGATTTTCTCAAAAGTGTTGAAACGTGACAAGTTGGAAAAGTTCCGTTTGCAGACTGATAATGCTCGTGTTTGCCTTGTTTTGCCTTCCAGCCATCAGCTAGCTGCTGAGCAATCGCCAGCGTTCGATTTATTTGTGAAACGTTGGCGACTTTATTTCCATGTTATCGCCGCGACAAGAGGCGTTTATCGGCTAATGGTCTCCTATTTAAACACGCGCGCTGCTCTCATAGATAAGCAGGGTTATCATTGCGCGCCCGCCCGACGAGAGCCGCGACAGCCAGTCCAGCGCATCGCAACTCTGGACGCGTCTTCGGAGCTTCACATTCCTCCACATTCTATACGAAACTGTATGCGCGGGGACTTGTTTGATTAGAGATAATCGTATACACGGTTGCACATGGTTGTTGTTTTGTTTTGGACAGTACATTTGAATTATTACTTTATTCATATGACCGCTTTCAAATTCACTGCAGAAAGTTGAATGCAAATTTTAAACAACACGCGGCAACACGCTGCAACCAATACTACACCATTAATTCACCAAATAATGCCACATGTTGAGGGCGTTGAGCGCCTTTCTGGGTTGCCTACATCAACTTTTCGTCTTACATTTTACGTCGGACAGCGGTGGCGTATGGCCGGCGTTGTAATAGTTTGTTTCGCTGAAAAACGAGAAATCCACGCTATTAAATTGCAGAACCATGCTGGTAAGGCATGTATTTATCAACACAGGTCTTTTCTTTCCTCCAATCTTTGCATCCGCTCGCAAATAATAATAATTTCATTTTGTTCGTCCGAATGTGGCAGGTTACATTTGACTCTTCTGCTCTGTTTTCCACCTGCAAGTACATCGTAGAGCGGTAATTCGCATTCAACGAGGATATTCAAGCAGGCCGACAATATGTCCAAGCGCCATGTGGAGGAGTCTGGCTCTGGGCAGCAGCCGCCCATCAAGAAAATACATTTTGAGCCCCATCTCATCGGTCCAGTGTCAACACTGGAGGAGATGGACATTAAAGTGCTTCAGTTCCAGAATAAAAAGCTTGCCCAGGTATTTGCTCCACGTAGTTTTTTGGCAGAGTATTCAATTACCGACTAGAATTAAATATCATATTGATGTGTTGTGTTTCTCTCAGCGCATTGAACAAAGGTTGCGGTGTGAATCTGAGCTAAGGCAACGCATTGAACAACTTGAGAAGCGGCAAACACAAGACGACGCCGTGCTGAACGTAATCAACCGCTACTGGAATCAACTCAACGAGGACATCCGCATTTTGCTGCAACGTTTTGACGCTGAAACTGCAGATGAATCGGAGAGCAAAAACGAAAACGAAGCGACGACTTCATTCTTAATGCAGCTGTCGACGTGGGACAAAGAGGAACTGGATGATAAACTTGCAAATCGTGTGCAGGTCTCAAAGCGAGCGGTGGCAAAAGTAATTCAAGCGTTTGATCGCCTTATGCAACGCAATGAGAAGATAACGCTCGCCTTGAAGGGCGAACTTGATGGACAAGATGATGCGCCAAGTGTGGATGAAGTAATTCGCGACTCGAATGTTCAGCTGCAAAACGAAAACCACCAGCTGCAAGCGGTCCTAACTGGACTCCAGGAGAAATACCATACAAACAGTTTGAAAATGTCTGAGTTGCGTGATTCAGTCACTGGCAAAGAAACGGAAATCGCCGAATTGAAGAACCAAATAGACGATTTGCAATACGACCTGGATAAAGTGCGCATTCGCAACGATAAGCTGGAGAACCATCTGGGCGAAGCCATTGAAAAGTTGAAGGTTTACCACCACATGCATGGAGATCCAGAGAAAAGCAGCGACTCCAGTGGAAAGCCAAAGGTTGTCACGAGTAGTGTCACGCAGGCGAAGATTGAGGATATGGTGAAGGACGTTGAGGAGTGGAGAGAGTTGGCTAACAATCGGCTGCAGGAGCTGGAAAAGTTGCATTCCACGCATCGTGAGACACTGAAGGAAGTGGAGAAGCTAAAAATGGACGTAAGTGCAATCAATCCCATCTTTAAGCAGCTGCAAATTTTAATGACACTTATTGCAGATTAGGCAATTGCCCGAGAGTGTTATCGTTGAAACAACGGAGTATAAATGCCTGCAGTCGCAGTTTTCGGTGCTGTACAATGAGAGTATGCAGTTAAAGACCCAACTTGATGACGCCAGGCAGCAACTGCAAAACAGCAAGAATGCTCATCTTCGCAACATTGAAATAATGGAGGTAACGATTTACTTGCTTTCTAGCGCTTTCTAGCAATCCCTAACCCTGGCCGGTTTTAATCGAGTATTTTCATTATTCAATCTGTTGGACACGTAGAGCGAAGAATTAATGGCCCAAAAAAAGCTTCGGCAGGAAGTAATGCAACTCGAAGACGTTCTCGCTCAGCTGCGCAAGGAATACGAAATGCTTCGCATTGAATTCGAGCAGAATCTCGCTGCCAATGAGCAGACAGGTCCAATCAATCGCGAAATGCGACACCTCATCACCTCTCTTCAAAACAATACCACGCAATTGAAGGGCGAGGTTCAACGCTACAAACGAAAGTACAAAGAAGCCCAGAACGAAGTGATCAAAGCCCGCAAAGACAATGAGGAGTTGCAGGTGAAATTGGACCAAACGACTGCACAGCTAGATTCAAAGGAGAGCATTAAACTGGAGTCTGTCAAGCAGGAAGAACGGGAGCGGATTGAGGACAATGTGACCGTGAAGGAAGAGGGTTCTACTACTACTGTTTGCAAGAAGGAGGAAATTGAAGAGGACACAGCCGAGGAACAGACCGAGAAGAGTCAGGAAGGTTCTGGCTCGCCTGGCAAGAGCAGAGAACTGAACAAAGATGGTAAAGGAGTGGCGGTGGTGAAGAAAGAGCCTGCGGTCAAGACTGAGAAGGAGCATAGGGAAGCGCAGCGTGCCAAGGATGCAAAGATAAACGAGTCGGATATTGTGCGTGACTTACGTACGCAAATAAAGTGAGTTGTTTCTTTTGTACTCAATCAGGTCGCAGCCGATGATTACTATTGCAATGCCTTCTTTTTAGGAAAGCTTTAAATGATCAGAAGGAAATGAAACTGCTGTTGGATATGTACAAAGGCGTGCCAAAGGAGCAGCGTGACAAGGTTCAGCTCATGGCTACTGAAAAGAAATTGCGTGCTGAATTGGAGGACCTTAAGCAGCAGATGAAGAAGGTGCAAGACGCCAAACGCGACGATCGTAAAAAGCTGGCGGATGATGAGGCCCTGCGAAAGATTAAGCAACTTGAAGAACAAAAGTACGAGTTGCAGAAGCAGGTCGCAAATCAGAAACCGCAAGATGTCAATTGGCAGGGACACCAAGGACATCCTGGAATACACCAGGTGCGGCCTTTTGTGGGCTCACAAGAAGAGGAGGCACTGCTCAACGAAATGGAAGTTACCGGCCAAGCCTTTGAGGACATGCAGGAGCAGAATTCGAGACTGATTCAGCAACTTCGAGAAAAGGACGATGCCAACTTCAAGTTAATGACGGAGAGGATTAAGTCGAATCAGCTGCACAAACTGGCGAGAGAGGAGAAGGATGTGATGAAGGAGCAGGTATGTACCTTGACCACCCAAGTGGAAGCGGCCAACATTGTCGTGAGGAAGCTGGAGGAGAAGGAGAGGATCTTGCAGAATACGCTAGCAACCGTCGAGAAGGAGTTGGCCTTGAGGCAGCAAGCAATGGAGATGCACAAAAGGAAGGCCATTGAGTCTGCACAGAGTGCAGCGGATTTGAAACTGCATTTGGAGAAATATCACTCGCAGATGAAAGAAGCTCAGCAAGTCGTCGCCGAGAAAACGAGCTCCTTGGAAGCCGAGGCGTATAAGACCAAGCGACTGCAGGAGGAGATTGCGCAACTTAAGCGCAAGGCGGAGAGGATGAAGAAGATGGAGATCTCAGGTACCACTCTGGACGAAGTGATGATGGAGGAGATCAGAGAGTACAAGGAGACATTGACATGTCCCTCGTGTAAGGTAAAGAGGAAGGATGCGGTGCTATCGAAGTGCTTTCACGTCTTTTGCTACGATTGCCTTAAGACCAGGTATGAGACTAGACAGAGGAAGTGTCCAAAATGTAATTGTGCATTCGGGGCAAATGACTACCATCGTCTGTATTTGTCAAATTAATAATAGTATTAGTGCAAGGCTTCATATTCGGTTCACTAGCTTAATACGACATGAAGTTGAGTAAGGAATTAATAATAATTGTACTGGTTCTGTTTACACAGCAATCCTAATCCTAATGCTTACAACATACAATTTACGCGCGATTGGATGATTCAGCCGTGTAATACGTTATGTTACTGTCACGTTATCCGCAATTAAAATGGGTGAAAAGTACAATGTTGCAGCCGTCATTCGTTCTCGGTAGGCAGGAACAAAGCTGCTGATGATG
>JAODGC010004296.1:141095-182943 GCA_027574925.1 Ecitoglossa quadriceps | reverse complement strand
CAAAATCTTTGCTTACAACTGAAGCAACAGTTTGTCCCACACTTCCAGCTGCAATCAAATATCCAAATGCTCTTGATCTACCTTCAACTGGTATACTATGAGCAAACAAATGGAAGATTGTAGGGAGTCCAAGGCCTTCTGCAAATCCAAGTACAACCCTACAGGCTACCAATGCAGTCAGACTTGATGCAAGCAGTGGAGTAAGAAATGTAGCAGTAGACCATAGTAAGACACTACTGATGAGCATATTCTTCACTCCAACACAGGGTAAGAACAATGAGCCAATTATTTGGCTTGTAAAGTAGCCAAAAGCAAATGCAGAGAGGATCCATCCTTGGGAGTGCAGAGTCCAGTGGAAGACATCAGTCATGGGAACAATGGCGATGGGCATAATGACTCTGTCTGCGGAGTTGATAAAATTCGCTGCGGCGCATAGTGCGATGATTCTTGATGTTCTTGTAAACCACCGAATCCTCATCTTAATAGATATGGTTTTCCTCCAAGCTGGTTGAGGTTAGTGACGTTCCATAGCATTCAACCAGACAATGAGTAAAACAATTTACAGTTTACACATTTCACATTCTTCTATAAGCCAATGAAATAACTTTAGTGAACGAAAAATATCAATTCCGAACGACTTATTTGTTGACGAACGCAACTTGCGGCAAGAGATCAGTCAAAACAGCTGTTACCTGCGTTGCCAACTGCCAGCTAATGCAATGCAGTTATCTGCCCAAAAACAAATATTAATCGACAGAGGGTGCCACAAAAAAGCACAAGACGTTTGGCGGAAAAACCGCGCAAACTTCACCAATGATGAATATTAACATATAAACACCATCCAATATTAATTTAAAACATTTAATATTGAACTATATTCAATAAAAATGGCAATGATCCAATCAATACATTTACAAAATAGAATGCATTTCCCTGCTTTACCGACATTCCCATCTTCTTCCTCAAGAAACCTCCTAACCTATAATCACGCTTCCTCATCTTCACCGTCATACTCATGCCTCGTCTGCTCAATATAATGTTGCGCATCTTGATAAGCCTTTTTAACTGCTTTCCTATCAGTAGGCTTCCTCGGTTCATTCAATTTTCCAGCATCCTTCTCTTTATCCATGTCCAACATCTCCAATTTTTCCCTAGGCAACCATTGCCACGTCCTCTTCGCGTCAAAAAACAAAACTAAATAAACATGCTCAGTATGATTCTCTCTAAGCGCCATAACTTCAGCGGGAGGTGACGGTAATGGCACCCCACGATGCACATACCCTTTGGGCATTGCAGGATCTATGATAAGTGCTGGATACCAAGGGTATCCTCTGCATTTCGCCCATACTAATTGTAATGGACGCAGATGAGAATCATTACCTTCAACATTAACATCATTGTCAACCAGTGCGCCATCTACACCAATATTACCTCCATCTTGCTTTTCATTCTTCTTTTCATCTTCCGGAATATCATTTTCTGCACCATCTGTCTCCTCACGTGTATGATCATGGTAGTCTAAATTCTCATCACTTGAATCGTGCGAATCAGTATCAAATTCCGACATTTCCAATGAATAACACGTCGATAACGAGCTGCCGGAATCACTGTCCTCTTCGCCAGAGCTTTTATGTCGCGTACGGTATACTTTGAAAGAGTCTGGCACTTCACTCTTATCATTTTTATCTGCTTTATCCCTTTTGAGATCATTTTTATCCTTCTTATCGGTCTTTTCTGCATCTTGTAGCGTCCTAGCAGCTCCACGTAAAGATGGCGTGGTGGTTGCTAACCTAGTTTTAGCTTTCTTGCCTCTCTGCCCAGAATTGGAGACGGGTGACGATAACGGCGTGATAGATAATCTATCAGGCGTTTTATCCTTATCTTCTTTCTCCTCCTTGTCATCTTTGTCGTCAGGAGGTTTCTTAAACGCAGCTTGGGCTTTCCGTGTGAGGAGAACTGCTGTCCTCCTGTTGACACCTGCAGTCGGTGAAGTTCCAGCTGCAATTAAGAATATAACTTATTAGGGGACACACCTATAGTTGTGTATATACTAACCACTACTTGGTTGCGAAGCTGGCTTTGCAACTTCCTCCTCTTCAGCTTCCTCAATAGAATGCTGGTGTAACATTCTTCGTATACGTGAAATCTCCGCCTTAATCTTCTTCATCTTCTTACTCCTCGTCAGATTATGCTTGATTAAACTACACTTCGTGAATAGACTCTCTAATTTATCAATAACCTCATGACTTGTCTTCCCTTTTAAACCTTCGAACTCTAGCGTAATACTATTTGCAATATTTGTGCCTGGCGCAACACTGACAACCACTTTCGAGTCCTTCGAGGACACTTCTGCCTCTGGTGCCGTGATAGTTTTATCCTCATCAGCAACTTCCATTTTATCGTCATTCTTAAGCTTGTCTGTCTTGGAAATATCTTCCTTCTTGTCTTCGGATTCTGCATCTACAACCAAGCCGACACTTTCCAACTCTTTCCTCGCTTGTTTAAAGATAACAGCGCATTGATCTCTCATCCTTGCCGCTGACTTGTAAAATACAGTATCTTTGTCATTGTACTCAAAACAGTTGTTAATCATCAACTGGAAATCTTCCTCCAGGTCATCAATAGTGGTGTACACTCCATTTTCGAGTTTTCCTCGCATTGTACTAAGATCCATCGGGTGGGTGACAACCGTAATATAGTCAGGTACTTCTTCGAGATCTACTGGTTCCAGGAATATCTCATTGGTATCCTTGGATGCAATCAATGAAAGTAGCTTACTTAAACTTGCAGTCAATGGCTTGAACTGGACATTCCAACAACGTTCTGTTGCTTTGATCAACTCCAGTTTGAGTTTCTCGCGTTTCCTCACCAACTCACAAAGTAATCTCGCGCGTTCTAAATCCTGCCTTAGACATTGCCAATACTTCAACTGCCTGCACAACTCGATAGTATCCACATTACTCGTATTGCTATCCCTTGTGCCACCTTGTGCACTCTGCAATCTTCTCAACAAAGGAACTCCATTCCTATGTTGTCGTTTCAAAGTCCAATACGCAATTAATCTCTGAATAAATTGACTCTTCTTCTGAATCGTCACCAATGAGCCAATCTCTTGGATTCTATCAGGTGGTATTGTAGGGATTAATATAACCGGCACTGTTCCCCTTTTCTTAGCCAGCATCTTCCTCGCTTGTTTCATCTTCTGCTTGATATCCTCCCGCTTCTCATCATTGAAATCAGCCGGTGCGTGTGCATCACAATAGGCTATCTTTTGTACTAGAACTGGTTGTGACTCGCCTCCGGAGTCCTTGACTGTATCCATTTTCATATAAAGTCCGGCGGACTGTGCGCATGTTACATGAAAAGCCGAGTAGCAGTTGTTCTTATGGCATTGAATGCAAGCACCTGTCTTCTGCTTGCAGATGTAACAAACAAGACGCCAGCGCGCCGCAGGAATTGTTTCAATCGAGTCGATTGGTTCCAGGAAGACGGTGTTAGCAAAACGAACCTCTGGGATCCAAAGAGCGCATACTACGTGAGCCCATTCTCCCTTATCTGTTTGTTTGAAAGCTCCACCTTGGTTAGGACAGAGGCAACAATCAACAGCACGAGAAGGTGATTGTAAACACCTAGAAATATATAATTGTAAGCTATATATAGAATAGAATAACAAAATGTTTGCCTTATAACCCAGACGCGCAGATGCTTATTTAAACCCCTTGCAGGAGCCAAACTAAAAGGTGGAAGATTGAAAGTTTAACACATATTTCAGCATTATTGGAAAACAATATTTAGAAGAGTAATCACAGAGGTCGAGAAAATTTGTGTCTCATCGTTGCAAAAGCCAAACTAAATGACGCAAAATGTTGAAGCTTTGTTAACAGCTTATAGATTGAGAAGTAAGCAGACAAATATTACATAGCGTCTAAAAAATCCATATATTTGTGCTAAAATTAAGGAGTATTTTATAAAAGCATCAAATAAAAGGAACAAAGGGAGTTGATCTTTTCATTATACGTTTGCTTGGCTAAATTAAGTTTTGTTTTGTATAAAATTTTTCTTCAAATGGGTAGGAAAGAGGGGATAAAAGACATGACGCTACTATAATAGCATCTTCTAAAGTTTGTAATCATTTTGCACTCACCGTCTGCACAACCACTGCCCTTCCGGAATATATGGAACGCCATAACAATCCTGATGTACAGCAAGATTACACATATCACAAAAGAGGATAACATTTGTATTCTGACACTCGCCATCCATACAAATGCAACACACAGCATCATCATCTACAACAGACCCAGTCTGTCCACTAACGGATGCTTGGAAGTAACTCTCCTTCTCTAGTCTATCCATTAGAAGCTCCAGGCTGTCAACTGAGACTGATGGTAGCCCAGTTTCTCCTCTCCTTTGATTGACAAGTGACAACCAAGCAGTGTCCTCTTCATCCACATCATATTCAACTTCTCCATCTAATTCCTCCACACTCTTCTCAATGAATCGAATGTAAGCATTCGGTCGTGTTGGTGCGTCTGCAATTTGATAGTCTGGCAATTCTTTGTAGGCTGCTTCTGGAAGTGGGACAATTTCCCTCTCTTCTTTGACACTAATGCCACTATCATCATCTGGGAAATCCTCTTGGCTGCAGATTTCTAAGGTTTCATTGATGTTTACTCTAAGTGCTTGGTGGTTTACCTCAAATTGCACCATTTTCTGGGCTTCTTCATAGGTGAGTGGTTCAGGTGTTGGAGGAATGACTGGGTTGGAATGGACTTTTGATGTTCTTGATCGACCTAATAGAAAATACATTATAATTAATTATAATCACATTAAGCATCCTGCTTAAAATGTATTGAATAAAACATTTGAATTGGATGGTACTTACTTTTGCTCTTTTTGTTTTTTGGAGTACATTTTGGTGTGCTTGGCTTTGGCATTGCTGGAAAACTGTGTGAAACTCTCCTAAAATGTATGTACATCAATTTCTATTGATACACCACTTACGTTATACACTACAAACAAGAAAAACGGTAAAATCGTCAAATGTTAATAACGCCAAACAAGCAGTAACAAACGATAACAAAAAGTGATTGAGGTTAGGTCACTTTCATTGGCGGTACAATGAGAAACTATGAATAATAAAGAGCAATAAGTAATTAATGTGAAGTGATAAATAGACATAGTCTTACGTTGATAATGAACAATGCCGCGCCGAGTATAGGAAATATATCTAAGCTAAAGAACCTAGACAACAACGACAAAAGACAGTTACAACGCAACAGATGCTGGTGACGTATTGTTATGTTTTGATCGTTATGATAATACTGATTTTGAGCGATTTATCACTTACAATATTGTCACATAGAATTAATCGAACGTTTCTTGCTGTGATTTGTCTTCTTGCGTTGACTATGAGTTATGAGTAGAAACCATAGAAACAGTAGAAAGCCGAAGAGATTTTAGATGAGAAGAATTAGAAAGATAGGCAACCTTATCAACTGAGCGTAACTATTGGTTGCTCAAATCTGCGCAACACAGCTTTTCAGAAGAAGATATCAATGATGTCCAGAAACAATGCTTGAAAATCCTCTGCACAACAATCACAAGGTACATAGAAACAGTCACTGTTAGTTAAGGCGAATTAAGATGGGACCTTTTAAGCTATTGGACACTGAAACTATGCGGTTTACGTTGAACAAACAACGTGAGTGCTAAGATTGCACCATGAAAATTAAAAAATTATTAACGAGGTGATCAAGATGTACGAAATTTTGATTTTGTATCTTAATGCATCTAAGTTTCTACATTTATTTACGCTTTCATATTGAACCCAAACATGCAATCACTAATTGCAGGGATAATTTCAATACGAAATGGAAAAGAAACCAATTAACTTAGATCGTACTATTTACAAATTCGGGATTTTCCAATTGCTTAAAGTAACTCAATATCTCTACGCTTAGCTTAAACAGTCGCACAATCTACCACAGAAAACACAAACGATATACATCCGAATCGCAGCAATGTACCATGCTGCAAAAGAGCAGAACCTTCCCAGCCGCATGAACCGCCACTGCCATCTAGTGAAGTCCCGTTATTAACTCCACCGCCATTTGTTGCAGTAGGTGTTCCTACAGGTAAATCCTGCACATGCCTTGGTAACGATGACCCAACTTGCGTCGCCACACTATTACCGCATACGCATTCCTTCCGAAGAGACAAGTCCCCGTCATCAGCGATCATTTTAGGGTAAGGTACAGTATTCGGTAAGCCGCCATTCGTGTGGTCGGGATGATGTGAAAGACGCCGCATTGCACGGCGTCGCTTCTCCACAATGTGTTGCACTTGTTTCTCGAGTTCCCTGGTGCGATTGTTATTCGAGGGTAAGGGACGTTCAGCGATGTGATTGCAGAAGAGGACATTGTTGACGTATGTACCACTGATGGAATAGTTGAGGAGTTCATATTGTTTAGAATGCTTGAAACAATAACCGGTTGCATATGATTTACAATTAGCGATGGTAGGATGAAAGTCAGGTTATGTTACCTCATCATAAAATATAATTGCGTGTTTTGGTGAGAGATTATTGCAATAGCCATAGGTATCAAGTTGTAGGTGATTGGAAGGACCTCGACCTATGGAGAGGCTTCTATACCTCATTGGAAATGCTTCCGGATACCTGAATTAAAGTAGAAAACAGTAATCGAACAAAGTTTTGAAATACGGAAATTGATTACCTCGCAGATACAGTTGGTCGCAACCCTAGAAAACTTGCATCCTGCCGGACTTCTGTCATTTCGCTGTTGCGTACGTTGTAAAAATACCGAGAGACGACAGGACATAGCATCGCTCTTGCCCTTAAACTGCAAGTGGACCCTGGATATTTAGGGATTTGTTTTCTTTTTGGACTGGAAAAGATTCTTGCGATCCTGCACACATAATTGCAGATTATCATCATTTCTTATGATTACTTTTGTGAATCTAATGCTAGAAAATCACGAAATATCAACTTTAACTGTCACTATACACTTGAAGGTAGGAAATCATCATCTCGCATTACGGAGCTAGGTATAAAACACTAGAGAATTCATATGTCAAACGAAATGAAATTTCCACCGGAAATATACTGCCAAGGGGTTAATTTATGACATCTTTGCAGTACGCGTTTATATGTTGAAAACATGGATTGCAATGGAACAAAGTACAACATAAAAAAGCAGATTCTCATTCCAATGCAGAAAACAGAATGTGCTAGGGCACCCCGTACTTTTGATAAGAATTATTGAAAATAACGAACTTTCTGTTCGCAAAATCGCAATAAATTAACCCCTCTATATCACCCCAATAATGAAAATTCCAAATTTCCTTTACATATCAATTCTGTATCATTTTATACTACTGTATAACATGAATAAATGATGTACCACCCTTAAGTTCAACGCAATTAACAAAAACGCAGTAAATGTTGGACCCGCAAATACGATGCGCTGGGTGAAATGAGACTTTATTTTCAATGAGAATGGGGAGAAATGGTGATAGGTCATTTTTTGTGTTCAACGGCGTTATTAGGAAGTAATTTTAACCGCATAAGCAAATAATAGTTGACCCTAATCTTCACAATATATTCAAACGTTTAAAATAAAACTGTCCGAATATACTAAAGAAATCTATCTAGAAGTCCTAATAATCACCTTTCAATATCCTCTGGAGTTAACAGTTGACTTGGTGGAAGTGAAGACATCGCATCTAAAGATAACTGTCCACCCTGTGCTTGTGTTTGAAGAATCTGTTGTATTCTTTGCAATGCTAACAGTTTCAGAACACGCTCGTCAAGCTGCTGAAGTTCCCTTTCAACTGCCAAACAAGAAGAAATGTCAGATTTGACATTTCACAAAAACAATTTGACCAAATAACAATAATTTGTTTCATGGTTTCCATACTTAGAAACAAATTAACATGGGAATGTTTACCTTCATGCAAGTCCGGCAAAGTTTGTTTCCTAGTACTGTCTTCTAATTTAATCTCATGCTCTTGTTTTATCTTTTCCACGTCTGTTCCCTTAATTATAATATCATCGTTCTCCTTTATTTCATTAACATCGTTATCGCATTCTCCTGCTTCCTTTTCTATTCTCTCTTCCTCACTTAGCCGCTTCTCATTCTCCTTGAGCACATCTTCCAGGAATTTGGCACAATCATCATTTAAAATGAAAATGTTAGCGGCTTTCAGACTATTTATTGTTTCTTCGTCCATATTCAAATCTATTTCTGGTTTAATCACGTCTTTATGACTAAGATCCTTTCTGTTGTCTTGGAAATCATCCACTGACATGTCTAGATCCTTATTTACTTTGTTTTCGGTTGTTTCTTCTTTGTCATTGTTATTTTTCATTGAATTCCCTTCTTCCGTCTCGTCTTCCTTCTCCACTTTAACTTCCACTTTTTCATCTCCATCCTCCTCACGGTTTTCGCCAACATCTTTTAAAGAAGCAGTGTCTATTTTCTCATAATTAATGTTGTACTCACTTTGAAATTTCTTTAAGAACTCACTCTTGCTATTTTCCTCTCTAGTTAATACCGTATTCAGTCTAAGTACGTCTCGTAACGATGGAAGCAAACAAATAGGTGACTTATAATGCAATCTAACAATATCAGGCACAATTGCTCTCCGCCTCTTGCCTAATTTAACTTTATACCTAAAAGGAGGATGCTTCCTATTGATTCTTCTGAAAAACTCCAGTTTAATCGCATCCTGATCCACTGGATTGTTTGCAAATTCCGACCATAGTTTATTCCGCTCTGTGGCTGATGCACTCTTCAACATTTGTGTATCCAAGAAATGCTGCACATGATTGGGACACATCCAACGATCTGTTGGTGGAGATGTCAAAGGAGGATCCAAACAGTCAAGGTGGAAATAAAGTGAGCAAAAGTCACAAGCCACTAGTAGACCAGCACGGGAGGTTTTTGAACATACATAGCACTTGACAGTTGCAGGGTTTTCATGCCTTTCTTGTACCAGTGTGGAAGATGTAGGTGCCAAGTGTTTTGTTTGCCAATCAACTAATCAAGAAACAGTATGAAGTGATTATTTCCTAATAACATATAATAGTTGAGAAAAAACTTACTTTTATCTGTTCCCGGAAAAACACAAGGCTCCATCATTTGTGGTGGAAGTTGAAACTGTTTGGGATTTGATTGACTTGCAGCTTCAATCAATAAATCCAGCAAATTCTTGCAACTTTTTTCTTTCTTCACTTCTCGAAAGTCCTTGTCATCATCTGAAGATCTTTTTCTTTTCAATTTACAACTTTTACATTTATGGCAAAGCCATTCTCCACTAGGAATATCTTCTTCATCCAGTGGAGGATCACTAATCATAGATAACATCATTGATATAGCAATCCACATTAAATATTAATGTTTATTACAAGTTTTTATGATATCTCACTTACTGGCATGTAAGATGGAAACTAGAAGGGCACTTATCACAACAGATAAGGTCTCCTCCTTCATTACAGCTATCACATAAATCATGATTGTGTCCTCTCCCATGTCGCTTAAAATAAGGATGTTTGTTTTTACTGCGTGTATGACCGCTAGCCCCGCGTTCATTGCTAACGGGTGGTGCAATCAGTGCTTGTATTTGCTAAAACATAATTACCATTAGTAACAATTCTAACACCAGTAGTTTATTGCAAAAATAAATAGTAAATCATGGTACTCACGGGCATTAAGCCGGTATTCTCGTAGTCTACCATAGTGGTACTTAACTTTACTCAAATTCACATTAAAAACCTATATTAATTTGTGAACACTAATCTATACTAAGAAATTTGTGATTATTATGTGAAAAATCCCATTTTGAGTTGGGAAAACAACTGGCGACTAGGATCAGAGAAAGGTTACTAACCATACTAAATTAATGCTGTATTTTGAGTTGCTATGATTTAAGGGGATTTTTAAAAGCCGCATTTGGTAAAGACGATACAACACTTGACGTGATGAAGAATGCTAGAATGGGCGCTACCTCACAGCAAGCGGCGCAGCGGTGGCTATTTAATTGTTAATGAAGTATTTAGTATAATTGCAATCATAATGAGAGGAATAAATTAAGTCCAATTACATAAATTGCTTTTCTGGGAAGCAAGCAAGTGCAAAGCACCATCAAGCAGGCCATTTGTCCACATTTGATGGTCACACAGGAGTTCATTGGGTTGCTGGTAATTCAGCGATATGTTAATATCAAAATATAAATATTGGCGTCAAAAAGTAAAAGAGTAACAGACCAAATACACACATTTTATTAGCCTTCATAAAGATCTAAGAATTCTTACTAAACACTTCAATTTTGCTATTGTTGTTTTGCCTGATGACGGTGTTGTTGCACAGATTGTTACTATCGTTGTTTGCTTTACTGTTGTTACTTTGCATGCGGATCTTCCTCGTTAATATTCTCATAGTTGTCTTGTCTGCATTGCTGCTTAGCTTGCTGTTGAGGCTACTCCAAATCTTCGTCGTTTTCAACTTGTCGATCATGTTGTTGCTGCTGTCTAGATTGCCCTTGTTGTTGGTTTGTCCATTCCTGCTCCTGCTAACGATTCTCGTGTCATATGGTTCGAATTTATCGCCGACGCCCCGCAATTTCCCACATAGGCCAGAACGGCCAAACTTAAGCCGATCGTTTTGGACGACATGGTTGTAAGGGATTAAGATATTGATGTGGTTGCAATATTAGCCTTGGACATTGGACGAGTTGAACACATTTATACCTTCTTACCAACCTTGGCAGACTATTTGATATTACTTGAACGATTACAAAGATACAATAAATGGTTTAGAACAAAGCAAATAGTTATAAATCACTATCATCGTAGTAGTTGAAATTTCCGCTACACCAAAACTTTAGTTTTATAGCATTTTCATGTACTGCATTTCATCAAAAAGGTGGTGTAAAGGTCTTTATTAAAACTATTGAACAAACTTATATACATACGTGATATAACCGAATAAGAAAAAACAAATAGATAAACTTTTAGTGTTTAGATCAGTCTATCTTTATCAAGACTGAGGTGAACTATTTCGTCATCACCTGAGGAACTTAAATTAGATCCAGAGTCAAATTCATCATCATCGTCAAAGTACGGTCGCGTAATCGGTTTATCAAAGTCTGGAACAAAGATAATTATTACAACTCCTAGCAAATAAAACTCAATGTATCAAAAGCCCTGTTGTAATGTCCCAAGTCTCAAGAATCTGATCGGCTACTTAAATCGGTCAGTTAGTCAACAATTAAATGAAGAAAGTCAATTTCTGCTTTGATTAGTTGTATGTAAAGTGAGGCCTGCACTTTATTAGACTGATAAGGCAAATAGTATTATGAAAATTATTAAATACACAAACCTTTAATAGATCCAAATAGAGACTTGTCATCAAGAGATTCCTGTGGCAACCTTCCATACCGCAAATTTCCATGAGCCTTGCTGTCCTTGCAGCAGATACAACAAAAAGTAGTGCAACCAACAACCACGAATAGAATGATAACTGAAAAATACACCACACTATAGATATATTTCATTCTTAAAATTAAGTTCAGAATTATACTCACCATTAAATAAAATAAATATATTCCTAGGCATACCCCAAACATGCTCATCGCGTACTAGCGTAAACACTAATAAATTTTGCTTCACATCACTAATTGTAACATACTTCACCATAGTTTCATAGCCAGGTGCTTGCACAGTGATTGTATATTGACCACCAGGAAGAGGTATTGAGTAGTTACCAAACAAACCAGAGGTGAAGTTAAAAGCAATTTCCTTTACACTAATATTGGCATTTGCAACTGGTTCATCTCTATTATCACGAATGAAACCTACAAAACAAATGAATATTCAAAGTGAATGAAATATGAGTAGAATAATTTTATAGTACCTGTAACACCTTGAGTTCCTGCCTTCCCTTGCTGCACTATATATGCTGGTAAACTCTCTGCATAATCAACAGTTAACGTCATCTTCACATCATACATCTTCATCTTGTCCTTATCTATATGAATATTCATTGCAACAGGATTATAGTTATGACAAACCACTTCGACGGCATATTTTCCAGGAGGCAGCATCACTTTAAATGCACCTCTTGCATGTCCAACCTCAAAAACTTGATTAAGAGCGGGAATCATGATGCTGGCGTTTTTCATTTGATTGCCATTTTCATCTGAGATTGTACCATAGAATCCTGTTCGGATTTGTCGGAGGAATGCAATTGAAGGTGCGAGCACTTCACGCCAAATCCATGGAACATTTGTTATTGCTGGATAATCACAGCAGGAAACTTTTGCAGTGAACATTGGAAGCCCAAATTCAGTTAGGACGTGTTCGGTAAGATTAGCATCTGTCCCAAGTGAAGGTGTTGAAGATGAGCATCCTTGACTATGCTTGAAGTTCTCTAGGAACACTGCAGTGTATTTGTGGAAAGGTTCATGACGTGGATACCTGGATAATCAATTAAATTACAATAATATGTTGCATACAAGCCATCAGAGTTAGAGAGTTGGTATACTTACAGAAGTCCTTTATTTCCACCCTCAAAATTCAAAATCAAATCAAACTTATCATCCAATAACATATGCTTGAAAGCATTAACGATGTTACTCTGTGGATTACCATTCATCCTACCCTCTCCAATCAACTGGCTTCCAACCTGTTTGAAATCCGCACTAATTGGATTACAAGAGTACTCAGGTTTCTCGGTTCCCGATGCTTCTTTGTCCACTGTACCCCAGATATTCTCAAAGTGAACATCTATAACTGGCACCAAATGGAAGACAGCATTCTTCATCATGTCCACGATGTTAGGATCGCCATATTTATGCCCTTGGAGGAGATGACGTGCTAGATTGAGAACCAATTCACGACCAATTGGTTGCGTTGCGAAGAGATTTCCAATGATAGCAACGTGGAGTTTCCCTTCATCACTTGAGCTCACCTAAGAAAAAACAGAAAAGCTATAATAAAGAGATATTTAATTATGAAAAGCACAGATTATGGGGCTAGGGGATATGTTAGGTTAGCCGGGTCGTTTCGCCAGTGAAACCATTACAATGTACCCAAAGCTACAGTCTTCGTACGGACTTACGTTCTCACTAATCTTCAAAGAATGTATTGTGATGGAAATATAATCATCACCAGCGTTAAAGCCAGCTATATCTGGATATTTATTCTCCAACGCCGCCATCATTGAATACAACTCACTGTTGTTATGGTACTTGGGTCTGTAGATATTCTCAGTGATTCCAAAGTCATACGCACTGGACCAATGAATAGGGTCGTCTTTCATCAATGTGAAGTTGACTTGAATATGGCCGGATTCAGGAATGGTTACCAATTGGGTAAGTGCTTCATACCTTCACACAACAATAATAACGGAAATGTTAAGCAGAAAAAAGACCGACACCTCATCAAACCCTACCCTCTTGCAGATGCAGTTACATTATAACTGCCTGGTACTAACAGTCGAAAGAAATCCCCGGTCTCAGCTGCTCTAATCACGTGATTAATCCCTTCAATCGTGATCTCTGCAAAAGGAATAACATGCCCGATGGTAGTGAAGACAAAACCTGAGATTCCTTTATGCACTTCCTCCATATATGCCAGGAGGGCCTCTTTGTTATCATCCCAGTATTGAGGGAGTTCCCTAGTTAATGGGTATTTCCTGCAGCCCAACTCTAGAGTGATCTCCATACATCCTGCTGCTACATAATTCCAATCTTGCATTCCACCTGTGATTGAATACCACTTTGCGCCGTTTGTTATGCCGCCGTCAAAGTGTTCTGCTGAGAAGAGTGGGCAAGAACGACCAAGGTGCATCGTTTTATGAGCCTAGAACAAGCAAGAAAGTTACAAATATGCTGACTATCTGTAAGAAAAGGCGTTTCTCATCTCAATATTTTGCTAAATAGCAAGTAATTAGGGACTTCACATCAAAGTAACTTTTTGCGCAGCTCCGTGCTTTAGTTGGCAAAGTGTTCGTGGCATTTTGGACCGTTCTGCACCATCGAAACGTGTATATATATCCAGTACCAATAAATACTCCTTCAACTTTGAGTCCCCAACGCCATGTTTGTTGTTTATTTAATTTGCACTTAATGTGGATACCTTTTATCACATCACGTGCCTACCAGGACTCTTCCCTCTAAATATAGGCTTCGCTATTATGGTCACAGTACGCACACAATCGTTAAGAAGAGATGAAGAAGTTGTTGGAATATTACTCGGGACCATCGAGGGTCAGTATTCAATGGAAACTTAAACTTACATTTGAGTACACTTCGGCTAAGTGTTTGAACGTTGGATCATCTGGCGAGGGATTAGCAATGCCTCCAGGACTCTCCCCTAGAGTATCATCATAAGGATAGTTTGCTACCAAAGCTCCATTGTGAAGATTAGCAGAAAGAACAAAGTTTTCCGAAAGGATCCAGTTCATCACTGCTTGAGTTTCAGGTTCACGCACTTTGTTAAACTAAACAATGGAACAAATATTAAAAAAGCAATACAAAAATTAAGGCAGAGACTAAAGATTACCGTGTTAAGAACATATTGATCCGGGAAATTCCTGTTTAAATCCACATCGTGTGCATTTGCACGTCCTTGGATTCCATCTGTATCACCTAAAACTAAACAATCAACAAGAGGGGACCCCGACAAAAATGCCCACCCACAACCACCTCCCCCTTGAGCTAAGTTGACAAATCCGCCGCCCGCCCCAACCCCATATTTGTTATGTTTTATATTTTGATTCATGTCTAGCCACGCAGCAAGCGACACGAGCAAAACTAGATACTAACTCACCTTCGATTCCTTTTTCATAGCCATCAGGATTCATACTGGGCATTAGATGTATCCTAGTAGTATTAACTAATGTCGTAACTCGTTCATCTTCCAGGTAATTCTCACAGATGTACTTAATCAACTGCAGGAGTAATTCTCTCCCGACAACTTCATTCCCGTGCATATTTGCAACATATTTGAATTCCGGTTTACCTGAAACATTCAAATACACAGTACATTAAAGTGTACAAAGTACATTAAGTGAATACTACCAGCAACATGTTGATCTGGAGTATTCCCAATCACAAAAACAAACAACTCTCTTCCTTCAACCGACTTGCCGATGCTCTTCATCCTCGCAATGCTGTGATACGCCTTGGCATAATACTCCAAAAACCGCTTCATCTCCTCATAGTGGTGATGATGGAAATCCTCCTCGAGTCCATTTTGCACCTCCTGGACCTGCTGGTACGCCCGGCTGGCACCTATTAGGCGATTCATCATTCTTTCAAATGCATTTTATCACCCATCCTCGCCGTTACACACAATTTCAAAATGATTCCAACAATAATTGCTCAATATATAACAAGTCGAAATAAGCAAATGAAGGTGGTGCGCAAAACGTGACAATTAGCAGCAGGTAATTGTTCAAGTGAACGTTTATTCTTCAATACAATGGTCAGCGTCATCGTCCCTCCTCTTGCTTCTATCCATCAGATCATCCTGGTATGGTGAGAGGGCATCACTACAACCCCTCAACAATTCAACTACCTATTACAATGTACAGTAATGTACAATTTTTTGTACAGGACTACTGCTATTAACATCCACAGTTCAATTTATTTGTATCTGACAGGTTTAAATGCTTGAAATACTGTATTGAGCAAAAGACAATAACTTCAACCACAAATTAACAATTGTATTGCTTTCTTTTGTTAAAGATAATTATAATTACGGAACAATTTATTTAAATTATGTGCTGTTCTTTGCTATTGCATTATCACCCATCATGTTATCATCACAACAATTACGTAAACCTGCCACTGAGTGTTTATTAAGTAGATAAGTATCACTTGAATGGAGAATTCCTACATGTAATCTCCAACTATGAGGTTGCTTATTTGTTTTGGCACACTGTTTTTGTGTGTTGAGCCTCTCTAACAAGTTTAAGTTTTAAAGCTACCTCATCATTAATCTTCGTCTTTATATTGAGATTCATATTATTTCATCAAGCACATATCAGCACACTCTACCACAACCTAGAGATACAAGTTCAAAAGTTAGTAAATAGAAGGAAAAAAAAACCATCACCATATGACAATTTCCCATTGCCACAGAAACAAATTACAAAAACCTAAGCTTATGGAATGTTATCAACGGTGAGTTACTCGTTTTTTCTCCTTTGTTTCGTAGCCTCTTGCAAAGCGCACATGTAAGCATACTTGAAAATTAAAGCCTCATTTAACTAATTCAAATAAATGTAAGGTTAGATATGTGTAAAGGTGCTTGTACGGGAAGTGTCATGTGTTGTACGTTAATAAAGCGCTGAACGTTACAATTATTGCAATTTGCGAATTTCGTTTTACTTCCAAAACCAACTGTCGTTACCGCTGTTCGTCTGGTCGTTACCTTTTGCATCCTCCTCGGGGACATGACGCTCCAGGATAAAGTGTTGAATCGCGGTTTGGCCAGCTTTGACTTGAACAACAACAAGGTCAGATGTTTTGTACCTGTATCAAAAGATGCTTGTTAAAGAAAAGTAATAGATACAATAGTTAATAGGTCAATCCATCAATATAACAACGTAGGAATTCGGTGAAATTGAAATGTTCAGAGTAAAGGCTGTGCAAATTAGTCAAGATGAAGAATCTTATTAATCTGATTATGACTAAAACATACCCATAAGCAGTTGCATACATCCTGTATTCCCCAGGAAGCAACAAACGCCAGTATTCCCCCCTGTTTGATGTAGTAATATTGTGATTGAGACCTTCAACCACAACATCTGCATCTAAAACAGGCTCTCCTGTCTTATCATTGACCAATCCTTTTACACCCCAATGAGAAGCCTCCATAAATGCCACCATGGGTTCCTTGTTTAAGCGCCATTCTCTTGCAAGGACTTTTGCAGACGGGAATTTACAGCAGCTGAGCTCAAAAGTGACTTCAAAACAGTTGGAATGCACATAGTTGAAATCTTGCATACCACCTGCAGAGAAAATACACCAAATTGAAAAAAACAATTATTACCACATTAAAACGTGATGTATAAAATACGTTAAATATTTTACCTCTGACTTCATACCAATATGCACCGTTTGTAATGCCATTATCAAACACATCTGGGGTGCATTCATTTCCTTTCTTCATTGTGTCATGCCGCTGTGAATAAGTCAGTGCTAACTTCTTGAATACTTCATTATCTGGCGAGAGACTCTCCTTGCAGCATGTCCTTTTTGAAGCAGAGTCATCATATGGATAGGATGCGACCAAGGCACCGCCATGGAGATTTCCAGAGAGGACGAATGGTCTAGAGATAATCCAAGTCATGATGGCAATGGTCTCTGGCTGTCTTCCAGCAAGAATGGTACCAATACGCACGGGATCAAATTGATCGGGAAAGTCCCGATTGAGATCGACGTTGTTTTCGTTCTGACGACCGACGTACCTATCCCTACTTTCACATCTTCCTTCCTGGGGGACAAAAGATAATTAAAATCATTCATAGTGTTGTTCATAATTCCACTTGAGAAGGTAAGAAAACTTACAAATGAATTTTCAAACCCATCTGGATTCATACTAGGCATCAAATAAATATCAGTAGTATTAACAAGTCTTGTAATCCTCTCATCAACCCCATAATTTGCCAGCAAATATTGTGCCATATAGATGGTCAGCTGCCTTCCAACACTCTCATCCCCATGCATGTTGGCAACGTATTTGAACATCGGCGTCAGCAGCTGTCGGTCTTGGCGCACGTTGGCGTGAATTTCTAGAGCCCATAATTCACGATTCTTCACTGATCTGCCGACAGATGTTACTTTCGCGAGGTTAGGGTAGTCGCTCTCTAGTTTTCGAAATAATGTAGTCAGCTGCTCGTAGTTGGTGTACCGCTGGGGTTGCAGGAACTCTTCGTTCAGGTCGCCAATGCGAGCCAAAGTCGCACTTAAGGAACTTTGGGCATGCAGAAGAAACAGGCAACTTACAAGTGTTATGCATAATGTCTTAAACATGATGTTTCCGTGTGGAGCTGGATTGCTCCAGGTACAATGGTACTGGTGATGTTGGAGTTTATCTTAGATGTATCACAGATGTTGGAAAGGTGGAAGAACACCGAATGGACCGATTGTGAAGGTGGTGAAGGTCTTTCGCAGTTGTTTTTTTTCTTGCCGCTGCTCACTTGTTCACATTGATGCCATTTTTGTTGACGTATGACACAAAGCCAACCTGCAGAGGGCAGTGGAAGGAATAGAAGATTGTAAATGGAGGTAAATTTGGTTTCTAACATTCCCACCTGCTGTTACCTGTTATGATCGTTAGATTATTACACTTAATTACGTTGATTATTCTTGCTTTGCTTAAGTTCAATCCCTAAGTACGCTTTATGTGAAGTATCTTGTAGAGATGCAAATTCAATTGTTTTAATCAACTTTTATGCTTGCAGTTTACTGTATTTTCTTACCATGGAAGAAAACCTAAAATTTAACAATAACATTGCAAATACTAAAATATTACCACTTATATATAGCTTTTACTTTTGTATGTTGTTGTTTTAAGTGTATTAACATGGAAATATGTAGAAATATTGATCGAAATTGATAAAAACATTCGCATGCCATCGATATGTGCATTTCTAAGTTAATTACCTTCGTTATAAGGTATTTTTTAGATAAACGTGGCTTAAAAATAAAATAATTGATGTTCTGCAATCAATTACTATGTTACAGATATTTGCATATTTGGTGATCAATCTTGATAAAGAATGTACTTTCTTTAGGTTAACAACAATAAGTCCGATGAATGAAACAATTATCAGTTTGGTATAAATTGCACTCTACATACCACAAAATTATATTTAATTTAGCATTTTCTTTTAAATAGATAATCTGTAATTTTTGGCATTTTTCAGAGAACGAATGAAACAATTATTTAATTAAATGCACTAAAGTATCTTTACATCCTCACTGCTTATTTTGTTAATGACAAACTGAAAAAGGCAAGTTAGCAAGTATAAAAGTACACAATTATTAAGTAACTATTACCAATAACTGGGATAAGTTAAATTAGCACCTTTGAGAAAACAAATGTAAATCAATAAAGGAATCTGTAAAATGTGAATTTACAGATTGCTTTACTTTCTTATCATGCTAATCTTTAATAAATGAAAGTGCCCAAACAAAAATAAATAAATAAAGTTGTAATAGTTTGAGAATGTACCTAAGTATACAATTTCCTCTAGTAAACAGATGTTTTGCGAATTAAAATCTGAAAATGTAAGCAAATTGCATAAAGATTTCAAAATGACGAACCCAAGTCCCCTACCCTTCACGGAAACAGCTGAGTACAAGCACGGTTTTGTTTACTCCACTCAAGAACTGCATGGCATTCCAATCAACACAAATGTGGTAACAATTATGCCAGCAATATATCACAAATAAATAAAAAGTACGTAGTTGCGCTTGCTGATATAATATCCTTATTGTTATACTTTGCATTTTATGACATTCAGTAGCTTTTTGATGTTTACATTATTGCTTGATGTTTTGTCTGCTTTGTATATAGTGTGTGAAGTGATTTTAACACAGATTGTTCTTTGTTTAAGATTGTGTGATGTCTACACCACAGAAGCCATTAAATTTATTATAAGATTTTATCTTTATGCTTAAGAATGGAACCTAAAGAAAGTGTTGATGTTAAATTTGAAAACAATCCAAAAGTAATAGACTTAAAACAATTGAAAGCTAAGCTAGAAAGTAATTTGAAAGTCTTAAATGATGCATTAATCAGTAACAAATTACTCTTTTTGCAACTAACTATGGCAATGAATAAGGAGCAACAAATTCCAACTCAAAATGACCAACTTTGTGCCTACAATCAAGGAAGTAATATTATAGATAATGCAAACGATATTAATACAGTCATGCTCGAACTAAATGACAATCTAACTACAAATAAGAGGACTATTAATTCAAGATATGAAGACTATTCTGAAAAAGAGGAGGAAGAAGATTCAGATTAACTGAATTGTATTTGTATACAACGACCATGAAATAGTTACAGTCATGTTCAATGAAATAAATGCACAACATCATATTGAACTTATCACACTGCTTGTGGTTGTTGAATGATCCCACTCGCAACGTTGCGCTAATCCTAAATACGTGATTAACAACAACTAGCCTACTATATTGAGATGACAAGCTGGAACTTTGGCCATGTGAGCTGAGCGCGTTTTTAGAGCATGCGTTTGCTCCTAGGATTGTCGTGAGGTGGCAGGGTCATCTTTCAAGTAAGTAGTTGCAGCTGCACCGCTTCCCGTAAGGTGGCGGCTACTCTGTTGACATATTATCATGTATTGAAAAGGTGGTAAGCCTGCAGTACAAAAGAGGCGCATCGAACTTGAATTTGAAAACTATATAATAAATATGCAAAAAGTAATGCACTCATTTACTAAATTATTTTTTAGATTTATTTGCAATAAAATTGTATTATGATGTATATGAACCAGTTTTCCGTCTAGCAATAGTTATCAAGTTTGTATCTACTCAACGCGTTAGAATAATGAAATGACAATGTTGATGCGATCATCATTAATCACCATTATTCTTAGCCCTTTCATACCCGTACGCCGGGTGCAGGGTTCCGTGATGTATGATTGCGAGCATACTGTTACCCTTCGACCACTGACCACCCGTCAGCAGGACAGCTTGATTGGGAGGTTGCAGACTTCTCTTCGGTTATAACCTCCCAAGGAAGGTGTTAGCAGAATTTGTCCCGGCGACTCGCAAACTAGCCAAGTGTTGCTATTGAGCATACGATACATAGATGCAAGATAGAACATGAACAGGTCCTTACTTTTCTGAATCGAAAGCGTAGCAGGACGTGGAAATCCATATTATCTTATGTTATCTTTGCTGAACAAGAAATTCTCAGATTTAAGTCTTAGGTGCTGCTTGCGATTGAAACCATGAATTTCCTACAAAAGGTCATCATGTACATTTCACATAGGTTTGGGTAAAAATTAACGGCGGTTTAGGTTAGGTTGACTAGAGGTTAGCGGACGATGATTAAGGGTGGTGAAATACAGTAAATCGTTAATTATAACATAAAAGTCCACAAACATAGATCGATCGACAGGCCGATTTGGCAGTAAAAAAGATCAACTTTAACAACTTGAGATCAACTTGACAATTGTCATCTTGAAAATGTACGAACCCAAACTACAAGTAGAATTGATCGAAATAATTCTAAAATATAATCACGACACGCCGTCATGTTGCTAACCGCGATCGCCCGCTAAAAACTACCCGGATCAACCGAATATAACCCAATCTGCAAAAAAAGACATTGAGCATCAACAAAAACCAACCGAGGCAATGAAAAAAAAATGGGTTTCACCATTTGGATTCAGGAGTTGTTTGACATTTCAATCGAGCATTAAGAATCCGTAACTTCTCAACAATGATATTGTAAATTATCTATGCCATAATCATAATTCAGCTGTCAGAATCTCAAATTGGTCAGGCCCCCAAGTAAATAAACCGCATTTCACGCCAACACAATGCAGGCACGTTTCCTGCGAACTGCTGATAACACAATAGCCGCAATGAGCAAAACATTCGGCTTAATACGCACAAATACGCTGATAGCAACGTTGCATTAGGCCATCGTAGCCAGTACGCAATAGTTGTGTTGGCCCAACAGAGCGTGCGCGCCCTTCGCCGCCGCCGCAATCGATCGCGGTTTCAAGGTGGCTGCTCGGTCTGCTGCGCCTGCAAAACAGCTGAAGTCAACGCCTACCACGGCCTACTATCGCCACCAGAATACCCTCGTTGAATCAATTACTCGCCGGTGAGGAGCGCGCGATGACGGCGGGCGTGCCGCCCCCAGCGGCCAGCAGCTAGACGCGAACAGTGCGTACAAATGTTTACAACTGCCTACTTTGCCGCGCGCAACAGCATCAACAGCATGGTGATGGCGGACGAGCAGGACCTCAAGGCGCGCCTGCTGGCGACGGTTAAGAAGGAAGTCAAGCAGGTGATGGAGGAGTCCGTCACGCGCAAGCACATCCACGAGGATAGTGGATCCGTGACGGCGTTGTGTGCTGCTGTTGAGGCCTGCCTATCTCAAGGTCAGGCGGACTAACCATTCACGATGCCACAAACGCCGCATTCGCATTGTCAATTCTGTCCAACTTGCAGGTTTACGCCGAAGGGCGTTAGGTCTCTTCAAAACCTCCAGCACCACTGCACTCCTACATAAAATAGGCAAACACAGCGAGGAGGCAGCGATGGTATCTCGGAAGGTCCAGGAGATTGAAAATGCAGACCCCAATCGACGTTCCAGCTCTAGTAGTGATAGTGTGACTAAACCAACATTGAAGAAAGGTGTGTCCTTACCATCCATGACACCACTCCCCAAATATCTCTGGTTACGCCTCGCATTGTTTGACAAGCAGCTGGCTAAGATTATAGACCATCTGGTAACCAATGCTGGGAAATACTATGACAAGGATGCTTTGGTAGCTGATCCTGATTATGGTAACATTTTGTCTTCCTTGTTGGTTGGTCCTTGTGCGTTAGACTATTCGAGAGCGCGAAACCATGACCATTACTACTCCGACCCACCTGCTGATGAATTGGTAAGTAAAAAAGAACCTCCACTTCCAATCGGTAATCATTTGGATTCCAGTTGCAACGAAGCAAAATCTCCTCTGCTCATTCAACCCCGCCTCCGGTACGACGTCCATTTAATTTCAGAAGATCATTGAATACCTCTGCAGAAGAAGGCGGTAACCGACCCACATCTCAATATGCTAAGGTTTACGTGGAAAGCCTCCATCAGAATAACAAAGCAACGCTTTTATTTGGCAAGAACAATGTTCACGTCTTACCGCCCAGTGCCAATGAGCAAATGCCCGGCTACTTGGGACTCTACCAAAATGCCCATTATTTGGTGATCAAATGGACCCCAAATCAGTTGATGAACGGGGGGAGTTCTGGACTGCCAGGTGAAGACAACCAGGATGCTAGCATCTATTGGGATTTTGCTCTCCAGGTACGTCTGGACGAGATAGTCTACGTGCATTGCCATCAAGAGTCAGAATCGGGAGGAACCGTAATCCTTGTGGGACAAGATGGGGTCCAACGTCCTCCTATTCACTTTCCCAAAGGTGGACACATGTTGGCTTTCCTCAGCTGCATCGAAACAGGTCTCTTACCAAGAGGGAGACTAGATCCTCCGCTATGGTCGCAGCGAGGTGGGCAAAACAAGAAGAAGAAACGTCCCCTGCCTGCCCTATCCGAATCAGCCGCAGCTGAGGAGATGAACAAGGATTACGTCTTCAGGATCATCGATAATCTCAATTCCGGGACCATTCCAAAAAGGAATGAGCTGATGGATACCCATGCTAAGTTGCCAACTAAGGTGAGAGTTCAATTGGCTTCCTCTTCAACCTCATCAGAAAGCTCAACGAAGAGCTTTAGTATGGATCAAACGCTAGGCTTAGGTCCACCTTCACCTCCCATTGTTTGTATAAAAGCGGTTTGTGATTCTATGAAGCGACAGATCATCTCCAGGGCATTCTATGGGTGGCTAGCTTATTGCAGGCATTTAAATACGGTGAGGACCCATTTGAGTGGGCTGGTTAATACAGAGATTATCAGTGATGAAGGTACCCAGGATGGGATTACTCCCGAGAAATGGGCGGAATTATGTGTGGATGGTGTGTGTTCAGATGGGGTGGAAGTGTTCCGTTTAGCATACTTCGGAGGCGTTGCCAATGAGGACCTTAGGAGGAAAATATGGCCGTACTTACTTGGGCATTGGAAATTTGGCAGCACCGTGGAGGAGAGGAATGTTCTCAACGAAGAGTCCAAACAAGCGTATGAGAATACAATGAGTGAGTGGTTAGCTGTCGAAGCTATTGTCAAACAGAGAGATAAAGAGTCACAAATGATTGCAATAGCCAAGCTAAGCAGTGATAGTGTCACCACTGACCAGATTCCACAAAGGATACAAAGGGAGTTGAGCAATGAAGTGTTTGAAGATGATGTCAGTGACTACGAGTACATCTCCAATGAGGATATATCGTCAAACGAGGAAGATAACGGTAAGGAGGAAAGTGATGATAAAGAGAAGACATCAAAGCGGAGGCAATCGAAGAAGCAGAATACAATTATGTATACTGGAAGCATTGAAGATATGAATTCAAAGGATCCAAGTGATCCAGATGGTCGAAACGGAGCCGAAACGAATAATATTGAAGAAAGACCGGAAATTCCTGAATTGCCATCTACATGCTTCGTCCATGAGGTTATAGTAACCAACGCAAGTGTTGATATTTGTATGGGAATTGATAAAGATGGCAATATTAATAGTGATCTGGATTCGGTCCAGGAAGAGACAGCCATGTTGGATTCCTGCCTGGAGACACATGGGCTAGTGTCACCAGCTTGTGTGTCACCTGCCAGTAGCAACGGAGGAGTTTACAGCGTAAGTACTTGATTGAAATAATATCGAGGATGGGAGATTTTATCGTTTGGCGCTTGCAGACGGAATTGCTGAACAACTTTGGGCTGAACCTCCATCGAATCGAAAAGGACGTGCAACGTTGCGATAGGAACTTCTGGTACTTTGCTGGAGATGCCGAAGAAAACCTAGACAAACTTAGGAATGTAATGTGCACGTAAGTTCCACCTAAAAACCCAAATCCAAAAGCAAATTATCCACACATAACCTAAAATGCAACTTGCTCTTCTTGCATTGAAGATACGTCTGGGAACACCTTGATATTGGCTATATGCAAGGCATGTGTGACCTAGTAGCACCCCTTCTGGTTATCTTCAACGATGAAAGTCTTACCTACGCCTGCTTCTGCCACCTTATGGAGCGTATGATGGAGAACTTCCCAAATGGTAACGCCATGGACTGTCATTTTGCAAATATGCGTTCGCTGATTCAGATCCTCGATGCTGAGATGTACGAGCTCATGCATGCTCATGGGGATTACACACATTTCTACTTCTGCTATCGATGGTTCCTGCTGGATTTCAAACGAGAGTTGGTCTATGATGATGTGTACGCTGCCTGGGAGACAATCTGGGCTGCGCAAAGAATTTCTTCTGGTCACTTTGTATTGTTTCTTGCGTTGGCATTTTTAGAAAGCTACCGGGACATCATTCTTGGGAATTGTATGGATTTTACGGATATTATCAAGTTCTTCAATGGTGAGTTAGCAGTTAGAATACTTTTAAGGTTATATTAAATGTAGAACGATATGCAACGTAGGATTGAGATTGTGTGGGTACAGAGAAGAATATTCTCTTACCATACTACTTCTCAAAATAAGCAGTCCTAGAATATTGTATAACTCAAATAGTTATTGTTCGTAGGTTTTTCCAGTTGAAAGTTCCGCACACAAAATCTATGAGTACCTGTCATTCCAAGCACTTAACGGTGTTGCCAATTTTAGCTGTCATATAAATTTAAACAAAAGTTAATTTACGCATTTGAAATTCCGTAAATCATTATTATAGCCTCCACCAAAAAATAATTAGACAATGAAAACTGCAACTGAAAACTTTTGTTAGATATCAAATTATTTGCATATTTATCTCCATAAAGTCATATCGAAATTGCGAGATTAACTGACCAGACGAACTCACGCGATTCAATAATCGTATGACAATTTGGAAACCGAAGCCTGTCAAGTTGTCTCTTCCAATCCTTCCAAGTTTTACACGAATTTATATGTTTGCTATTAATTGTAGAAATGGCTGAAAGACACGATGCCGCTGCTGTGATCAAACTAGCGCGGGAATTGGTGCTACAATTACAACTACTCATCGAAAACAAATAAATGACCAACAGGTTTGCTGCTGTCATGAAGTGAGTATCAACGGTTGTATAACTTTTCCTAAACTAAAAACCTAACCTGAACTAATCATATGAATTCAGACTACACAACTTAACTAGTATATAAAAACAATGCAAGTTTCTATTCTATTTAAACCAACTAATTGACTATTGTAATACTATGTTAATGAATTATTTCGAGAGTGGATGAAACAAGTTTGTGTGCCTTTTTTACAACATTAAAATGAAGAGTACTAAGCTGCAGTTTGCTAAAGCACCAGAGATATCACTATTATTAACTAGTTGAAATACACTTACATCATCATCTCTAAAACAAAGAAATAAATATTGCAAAAGAAAAAGTCTAACGCTAGAAACAATGAAGTAACTATACTACGTACAACCGGTACACATAAAAAGTATAATATATTATAATAAATATGAGATAAAAATATTATATTTATATACGAGTCAGAGGTGCAACGACAAGATTGTCGCTAAAAGAATTATATAAACTACTAAGCAGTCATGATAAAATGAATGTATAGGAAAGTATGTTATTAAGTATCTGTTACATAAGTAAATCAAGTTGTGAGGTTATGAAGATGAATTATAAATGGACGAAAGCCTACATAAGTATTTTGATCATTAAATGTGAATGTTTCATATATAGAGCAGACTATAAACTATATTTTGGTTAGGAACAGTGAAGAAAGTGTGCCAAAAGGTTTATAGTTGTTGCAAATGCAAGCAGAGTGAGGTATCTCGGTTGTCCTCATAAACATTGCTATTGCAACAATTATACGTTATCTAAACAATGTTCAAACAACTCAACAACTAATTAGTTGGATTAAGCCTGTTTGATGTAAATTCAATGACATATCACTTGTAGTCAGATCAATATCTAGATTTTATTCCATTTAAGTTGAGTTAGAAAAACATGTGTGAATCAACAGAGAAATTAACCCATGATAGATTAAACTATGCTGAATTTAATACACTACCTACTTATTTTCACCTATTCAAGCTTTCTGATGTTTACAAATCTTGGAAACTTTCAAATAAACAAAAGAAATGCCACTCGTTTTGTTTCGGAATCGTTCGTATTCGTTTCAAGTTGGTAACACTGTCAGGTACTGCACATGCGCCACCTTCAACCGCGGCTTCTCTGTCCGTTCTCGACAAGTCAGCACTCTTTCACTCTGTGACATCCCGCAGATATGGCGCCTGTAAGTTTTCTCTTTGCACAGTTCTTGTGTGAATTGTGTGAGACAACTGAATACATTTGTGCATCTGTGAAATAAATTTACGTTATAATGCTGATATACCTGTCCTGCGGCTGACTTCAACAATTCGTGGAGTTTGCGCGCGGATGGCGTTGATTCCTGGTGGATTGTCTGAATATTTCAGCGCTCCTAACCTCTAAATGGAGGTGAACGGGCATGCAGGCCTTCTGGTAGAAACACAACTTAATTGATTATGTTGTGGATTCCAGACAAAGCCCGTTGGAGCTCCTAGGGCCGGCAAGAAGCACTACATTCGCGGCAAGGGCATGAAAAAGAAGAAGGTCGCCCTTCGTTTTACCATTGACTGCACGCATCCAGTGGAGGATACTATTCTTGATGTTGCCACCTTTGTAAGTACATTGATAAAATATCTATCAATGCTGCAATAAAAAAAAGGAAGACAATTCCGGGCAGTATCTCTCCCAAGTTACTGCAATGGCTTGTAGGGATAGTACTTATTGTAGTGCCATATTGGTTGTCTGTCTAGCATACAATTAGAGATTGCTTATTTTTGTTTAGGAAAAATACTTGCTGGAGCGCATTAAGGTCAACGGCAAGACTAACAACATGGGCAAAGATGTTACCCTTGGTCGTGAGAAAAACACCAAGCTAGTGCTCACGTCTGACATCCCCTTCTCAAAGAGGTACTTAAAATACCTCACCAAGAAGTACTTGAAAAAGAACAATCTTCGTGATTGGCTGCGTGTGGTTGCGTCTGGAAAGGACAAATACGAGTTGAGATACTTCCAGATTAATAATCAGGATGATGATGATGATGAAGATAACGATTAAGTTGCTTTTATATGGCATTGAGCTGTACACAATTTATTAATAAATTCTAAAATCGACGTCTTTGTTTTCTATTTTTCTAATGAATTTGAAAGTGTGTCATTGGGGTTAAAAGCGAATGTTTCCAATGACTGTACGTGAGGAGCGCTGTATAATCTTAAATTTCAGTGTTCGTTGGGTTGCCAACGTAATAATACAGAGTTTAGTTCTGTTGATTTTATAAAGGTATAAGGTGCTTCTGATTAATAATAAATTTTAAATGTTGTTTCCTTTGCATGGGTTTATGTTTTTATCATGCTTAATCTTTGTTCAGCAAGGTGTCATATGCCAAATAAATATAATGGCGTCTCGCGTAACCTAGAAACGCGAGTAGCTCGCGTCGTCAGTGTTTGCGTTTTTCCCGCATCTAACTGTATTCGCAGTGCGCGCGAGTTTCACACACGCTGACGCCATCCACACGATTACATCAACTGTCAACCATCGCACAAGCCACGGCCTTGTTATTGTTTTTCCGCACGCGTCCAGCCCGCCAACGCATTGCATCGCCGCCATCCGCGCTCGCATCGCCGCCGCCAGCGGTAATGTCTCTAACGCAGCCGCCAGCACCTGCGGCTCGAAGCCCATCCGCGGACGCAACGCACACAGCCTCGACGCAGCGCGCGCGCGTGTGAGTGGTTTTTGTTTGTTTTGTAGGTCAGCCGCGAATTGACGCCGCCGCCACCGACCAAACTGCACACGCTGCCCACGAACGGTGGTGCAATGCGGACACCGCACGAGTAGCAGGAGATGATACTCAAAAGCGCCGCCAGCAGCGTCGAGGCGCCTGACGCCCATTCGCAGCAGAATGCGAGCGCCAAGAGTGTTACCACGCTGGCGGCGACTGCCACCACAGCCGCCACCGTCAAGGAGTTCGCGGACAGAGTACCCCGACGTGTCCCTATCGTCGAGTTGAATGAGTATCTCACATGCTTCCTGTGTAAAGGATATTTTGTGGATGCTACTACAATTATTGAGTGTTTGCATTCTTGTAAGTTGAAATAAAATCATTGCTTGCAATATTAACTAACATTGTGATTTGCCATAGTTTGTCGAAGTTGCATTGTGAAATATTTAGAGAGCAATAAGTATTGCCCAGTGTGTGATGTGCAAGTGCACAAGACCAAACCACTACTCAATATTAGACCTGATAAAACACTACAAGATGTTGTATATAAACTTGTACCTAAACTATATCAAAGTAAGCAAGACATTCCCAATAAGAATCCATTGGTATATCAATCTATAAACATTGCACTTTTAGATGAAATGCAAAAACGACGTGAGTATTACACACAGCACCCTGAATCATCACCATCTCCTCTGGAAACTCGAGGGGAAACATCTTACCAATATCTTCTTAGTCCTGATGAAATGTTGTGCATTTCCCTAGCATATAATGGAGCATCAGACAAGTGCACTCCACGTTACCTACGCTGCAGTGCTTCAGTTTCTGTATCTCATCTACAGAAATTAATTAGAAACAAATATGATTTAAGTGTACATCATAAAGTTGAAATTCTACATCAGGAGCATACTTTGTCTCCGTATTTGACTCTGATTGATGTTGCCTATATTCATTTGTGGAGACGAGTGAGTACTTTATGATTTAATATTAACATACATAGCAAATTTAATTGATGGAGATTATGTTTCCAGAAAGGACCTCTAGAACTAACATATCAAATTTATGAAAACATCAACAAAACTTCAAGAGGATTCACTGCAAACCAAGAAACTAACAACAACGATTCCGGTAGTGAAGAAGGTTGGAAAGAAGTACAATTACGCATTAGTGAAAATGGCGAAATGAGTTTTACGGGAATTCAGGATTGTCTGAGTCTGCTTGATGAAAATATTCTGAAGGATGACAAGGATTCACAGGAATGGAAGGAGAGGAAAGATAATAAAGACTGTAGGGAAAGTCAAGATACTAAAGAAGTTAAAGAGAAGAAGCAAAAAGACTCCAAAGAAACACCATCGAAAGACAATCTATCGTCAATAAAAGCATCACCTTCAAAGAAACTGAAACTTGATAAGCGAGCTAGGGACACCAAAGTAGCAGTCTCTAAAGAACCCAAACGAGAAACAAGGTCAGCGTTACAAGCTTTACAAGCCAAGAATACCACAGATGAGAAAACAAGTGAAAAGAATGGCAAGACAGAGAAGATCGACAAGAAAAACAAGGATACCTCAGGGAAGATTGCAAAAGACCGAAAACGGAAAAGCGCTGACGGTGATAAAATGGATAAAGATACTGATATTGAAATCAAGAAATCAAAGTTGGATGAGATACAGTCGACTTTACCAGCTGGCATTTCGATTACAGTACCACAGAGCAAACCACCTTTACAGAATCTCTCAAATAATCACCCTTTGAAGAAACACTCGCTGTCTGCCTCAGTAAAATCTCAACCTGGACACTTAACCAGTTTGAATAGCAGCACGACGGTCACGGCTTCCACTTACCAACCTCCAACAGTTAATCAGAAGCCATCACCGTCGATAGAAATGAAAACGAATTCAATACCGGTGAGTGCAACATCTTCGGCAGTGAACGCCACTTCGGCGAGTTCAACCTACACTACACCAGCAGCGGCATCCATTGGGAAGACCTCGGGCAGTCACAGTGTACAGACGGGACGGAGTCCGGTTCATTACACGCAATATCCTAGAGTATATACACCTCCTTCAACGAATTACACACCTATAAATGTGCCTACTTTTGGACATTCTGGAAGAGGAGTGCAAAGGTATCCACATCAAAGTCCGCTACATCCGACTCAATCAAGGTACGTCCCGCCTGGACTCCAATTGGACAAACAGAAGTTCAGGATGGATACACCGAAGGGTTGGAAACCTCAGGTTATGCCGAGGCAAGTGCAAAGATCCCAAACGCCGCCACATCAACCATCCCAACCTCCAGGACCTGTTCAACCGGGATCAACGAATGATTTACGGAATGTGCGACCTGCGAAGTTCTTCAAGATGAGGAATAATATGCCGAGGTATTTAGGCTGTCCTGCATCAGGTGTCAAGCCGATGTATACAGTCCAAGGTAGTCCCGAAAAGGAAGATGAGAAGGACAACAAAGAGAAAAGTGACAAGAGAGGCAAAACAGTCAAGGACTTATCCAAGACGTTCAAGGAAGATTCTAAGGATACTCTTAAAGAACTAAGGGAAGTTAAGGACACAAAGGATTCTAAGGATGCGAAAGACGTCAAACCACAACCGCTTCTGAAAGAAGAAAAGAAGCCAGATGTGATGAAATCCCCGGAAACAATTAAACGTCATTCCATCGTCAAGATTGACCCGAAGACCTTGAAACCAATCGCGGAACGTGCACCAGATTTAACTAGTCTTACCACGAGCTACACTCCCAATCAGAACCCGAATGCGGACGTTTCCATTCAACAGCAGGGTCCCCAAGAATTGAAAATCAACACCTCCTCGGTGTCGATTTTCAATCCTATCAAACTGCAGTCCGAAAGGAAGAGTCCACATTCGCCAATCAGCAAGAGACCTGCTTCTACTTCTAGTCCCACCATCACCGGAATCACCTCAAGCACCTCTACGATCAGCAGCAGTACCGCCACGATGGGTGGGGGCAGTCCAGGTATCAGCGGTGTTACTGGCATACCTCCACTTGCAATGTCCCCAACCATGTCAGGTATGCCTGGGATGATACCCATGTCAGTGCATAGTCCACTTGCCCAACATAGTCAACCGCATCAATCGAAGCAGAAGGCCAATTTGAGCTACACACCTCCTAATCCATTCGTGCCGCATCTTCAAGCGCCGGCAATGGGGCCCAATCAGTTTATGTATCCATCACCAAGTGGTTATCCGTATGATCCAATGATGGCTGCGTTCTTGGCGTATAGCAGAGCCCCGTTTAATTATGATTTTCACAAGTTACAAATGGGGCAGATGGGACAAATTGGGAATATGCAATTGCCCTATGGGGTCCAGCCATTGGTTATGATGAGTCAACAACAACAGAGTTCATCTGTTGTTGGTAAGAAGACTAAGGAAGTGAAAGATTTCAAGGATAAGTCATCGAAAGGTAGTTCAAGTTCTCCAAAAGTGGAGAAGACGGAAAGTTCTAAAATGTCACAACCGACGACTGCACATTCGACAGCGAAGGATGTCAAACCAGAACACAACACCAAAGAAGTCACACAGGTAGCTAAAACAAGCAATAACATTGTTAATTCTTCCGCCACAAGCACCAGTAACGTAGCACAAATGACGGCATTGACGCAAAAAGACCCTAAAGAGGTGAAAACGAAAGATAAAGAAGTGACACGATCGAAATCAGTGACCCCTCCAAACTGTAAACCAGTCAAAAGCGAGAAATCCCTACAAAATGCACTGGATAAACTGACTAAAGCTAAAATGAGCGTGGAATCGCTTGATGATAAGGAGAAGGAGAAAGGAAATCCGACTATTGCGAATCCTTTAAGTTTACAAACAAACTCTAAGAATTCACAATTGCCTTTGAGTACACCAAATGTACAAAGTCCACCACCCAAAGTTAATAAAATTGAGATTAAGTCGCAGATAACAATTACACCTCAAGGGATTTGTAGAATTAGTTCAGGTGCCGCACTGGAGGAAAGGAAGAACCAGGAATCAAAGGAAGTTAAAATTGAAGCAAAGGGATCTTTAGAGACTGCAAAGCTCGTAAAGGAAGAAGGTAACATTCAAAAATTAGTTGAGAATGAATTATTGCAAGATAAAGGTGAGCTTAAAGACGACGATGTGGTCTTAAAGGACAAAGAAGTGATTTGTAGTGATGCCAAGGAAGAATTGGAAGGAAAAGAGGAAGCTACAAGTGTTAAATGTGAAGTAAATCAAAAACAAGTTGAAAGTGGCACGAATGTACCTCCAATCGAATGCACGAAAACAAACGATGTGTCAATAACAAACAAGGCTACAGATCAAGTTGACACTGATGAAAAGAGCAAAGATGCTGTTACAATACCCAAAGAAATCAATGTCAATTCTTTGAAGAAAACTTCTTCAGATGAAACACAAAAACAGGAATCTGCTTTACCTCAATTACAACTTCCTCAAAAAGTTACTGTAGAAACGCAGGACGCAAGAATTCAAGAAGTTCCTGAAGAACCACTAGCTACTACTGCTTCTTCCGTAACTCTTTCTGCATTGCCGGATGTAACGACACCAACGCCTGCCACAAAAACAGAACCAGAGTGTGCTGCGCCTGCATCCAAATCGAGTGACAATTCCGCAAAAAATGACAAAGCAAAGTGCACGTTAAACTAACACGAGTGCAACTCTAAAAAGTGCCTAATGTTTGACAAGAATCCAGACATTTTATTGACTAGATTGACTATTCTAAGTTGAAACTGTGAGATGTAAATTATATTCATAAATTCTAATGTATTTAACACACGTAGCATGTTAAGGGACTAACGCTAGGTAATGTGTTTAAGATCACACTATTCATAGACTTTCGACTAACAGAAACAGCAAACAAATTTCTCTAGTTAAGGATATTATATCTGCTGGTTTTATCAACATGTACATAAAATGTTTTATTGATGAGCAATCTACTACTAGGCGATATGAGGTGGCAACAAACTGATGAATACTTGGAATATGACGTGAAAAATTTGGTGCCTTTATAAAAATCATGTAATCTGTGTGTTTCGGATAAAGTTGGACACAGAAGTCTATTTTTTGAAGATATTTCCAAATTGACTGTAGCGACCAATACAACAAATTGCTTGAAATTCTATTTATGTATGTTAAGATGGCATCTAATCCGATGGAAGAGCAAATCATATGGAAATGAGACAAGTGGAGGCGAGTCAATCGATGTCTCGAAATGGGTTTATACAGAATAAGCTAAGCGTATATTATGTTAGGTGCTAGGATTGTATCATATATGTAGAATTTCTAACTGGACAAGATTTGTTTGCTTAGTTTTAAGCGTTTTTGGAATCTTACGAAAGCAAGTTATTTTTACTTACGAAGCAAGGCGGTGTATTATTTTGTTGTTTCGTTGGTTCAACGACAGGTTGCTGGATTTATATTGATAGAAATATATATAGAAAGAGTTGACTTTTTTGTTTGTAAGCGAGATGCAAATTAAAGATTTATCACTCATGAATCACCAGACGAAATGTTTAAGTGCAAATATCTTCGGAAGCATATAGAAGACTTAGCTTTCGGTAACACTTTTGTCCAAATTATGGTTTACACATGGTTACACATTTGACATTTCTTTACTTTACGAAATAAACATTCTCTTATAAATTGAATTCGAAAATAAACGGTATCATTACCATTTGTGCCAACAAAACCAATGCGAACGCGATTTTCAGAGCTTAACGAAATAACTCAGGCAAGTAGTGACAAACAGACAGACTGCAAACGAAAATACAAAGGTGATTGCAAGGGAAATAGTTATCCAATACGCGTGATTTATAATTTTCAACAAACCAAACTCACAAAGCTGTGTATTTACGGCATCCAACAACAAAAAGCCGACACAATCGTTGTATTGCGGCTTGCATTGAAAAGAAGGAAAACAAAGCAGGGTTAACAAACCTTAAAGGCGTCTAAAAGAAGTTGAGTGTAGTAATATGCAGCAGGAATAAATCATTAGTTATCGATGTCAACTGAGGTGGATAAGTACGAAAGACGTGCATTTCAGTCTTTCCTACCTACTCGAGACAATTTCTGCTTTTGCAAGTGAACAATTAACTCCTACACAATAAAAGTGTAAAGTAAAGCACGAAAATGATGAGGTTAAACTAGATCTGAGGGTACTGGAATACGGTTAGGAAATTCGTTTTCAAGCACCACCTTATTTGTTGGAAAACACGCAAATTAGATGATACACGTAACGCGCAACAAGTGACAACTCATTTTAATCAGATTCTTTTAATAATCATTGTTCACGTAATTTGAATTATTTCAAGCAAATACTTTGCTCAGCATCTTCATTATCCATCCGAATTAATAATTTTCTTCATATAAACAGGCAAATATTACATAAAATAAAACATTAACTTGCAATCAAGCATCACCATCATCATATATCGTTGCATGCAAACGTAAATTTTTGTACAGTACGCTCACGAAATAATTTCACGCGGAGACGCCCCTAACGCAAGAGCGTAAACATATTCATGATGCGTCACGTCGGCCCCAATCGCTTCCAAATGAAAAACCATCGCTCACTACGAGTATAAAAACGCTGCCTTCAGTCGCCACATCGTCACCAGCAATCGCATCAGTAGTTTCATCGGCTCGAAGATGAAACCAATATAAAGCAATCGAACCGATCAGGAAACAAACAGAAATCGAAAGTAAACAATCGGACATAAACAATTAAAAATTGTAAATCTGCGCAACAAGGAACGACCATAAACAAAAATAATTAAGGTGAGAATGGATACAATAGAAATATGTTGAAATTTGATTAAATTAATTAATGCATAAATAGCTACAACTAATAGTTAATATAAAGCGAGTGGTTGCTTATCACCAACTTCCTTTCAATTGTTTAAAATGCGTCCGTTTGCTTAGTTCCGTTGCTTATCTACATGCTTAAGAAAGTGTCGAATCTTCTATAGTGGAGTAAAATGGAAACATAAGAAATTCCTAAAAATTGGATACATGACAAACCCCAGAAAGGACTTCAACTATCTTCGCTTAACTGATGTCAACATAATGTCTCTCAAGCAGAATCTTCTTCTCATCGCCCAACTTCGGAAAGCGATTCATATGTTTAACAAACACTGGCTTTGGGATGACCTCCAATGGTGTTGCCATCATACTACGAGCACTGGTAGCATCAGCCCAATGCTGTAAAAACGTAGCCCACTCATCAACTTGCTCGTCGGTTACATTGCCAGATGACAGAAGGTATTCGGTGCGAACAAGAATGGTTACCAATGCACTTACACCGAACTAGAAACGGAAAACAATCGTCACAAGATACGAAATTATTGCTTGCCTATGTTTACCTTATTGCCAACCACAAATTGCAACGGTGCCTTATTCAGATGACTCAATGGAGTTGTCCTTCCTTCAGTAGGTCGCATATTCTGCTCCAACTTATTAACAATCGTCAGAATATCCCTCATACGTGTAGTCTGCACAAACCTCTTAAAATACGGATGCAGACGTGGTAGTAAATTGTCCCCAACTGAATCCCGTCTCCCAATCAATGGGATGCAAAGCAGGACTTTACACCAGAGCGCTGCATACTCATCAATCGTATAATCCGATCCTAACAACGGTAAAACACGCAACAACAGCATCTTCCCCTTTCGGATATTCATGAAGGAAACGAATTTATCTTCCTGTAGCAAACCCAGCATGATTTTCAGTAGGTAGTCAACTGGGTTATCCTTGGGAGGATTTGATTCAAGTTGTAGTAAACGCAGCAATTCCTGTTTAGCTTCTGGGGTCGCAGCTGATTCCATTTCACGAAGACGCTGCTTCTGTTTGATCTCGATTAATTTCTCCATGTTGCTTACGGCAAGCGGATTAAGCAGATCTTCCGCTTTGAGTACCAATGAATAGAGAGATTCCAAATCCAGCAGTAGTTGTTTAGTCTTTCGGGTGTCCCGGGATGGTGTTGAATCCGAGTCCTTCTCCAGCGTAACCACATCGGTGTCGATGATTTTCCTTGGGGCCGTCACTGAAACGCATTGGAGTTTGCCCAGAGAGTTCTCAAACTGTTGAGGGGTGTAATTGCGCTGATGCTGGCTTTCTGAACGCTCGGAGTTGTTCCTATTACGTTGCTGGTGTTGATTATGATAATTGTGGTGATGATGTGATTGATTCCGCTGCATCTGTGCTGGGTGTTCCACCTCATTCCTCGCCTTCCTCTCTTTGAATACAGTATAGTAGTAATCATCAAAATAGGGCGTCCCTGTATTCAACTGCATGTGTTGAATGTTCAACAACCACTGTTTCTCTCTATTCGTCATCAGTCCATCATACTCATCTCGAGGCTTACCGCCACTTCCTGCACTACCCATCCTAGTGTTCTGGCTCATCTGCTGCATGTGTTGTTGGTGCTGTTGTTCTTTCTGTCTTTGCTGAGCAACTGCTGCCATCTGCATCCTGTGCATTCGTATCTGCTGTTGATGTTGCAGGTGCGGAGGAATAGGAGGGCCATTCCGCATGTTAGGAGGCATTGGTGGGAAGTTAGGAAAGCCAGAGCCATTCCCAGCAAATTGTTGGAGGTGTGGAGGAAGTGGGATACCGGGTCGAAGCATAGGCATTGGAAATTGTCCAGGTGGTGGACGTACTCCTGGCATGCCTGGGAGTCCTATTGTAAAGCCCGGTGGTAAACGTGGTTGTTGTTGGGATGGTGGTTGAAGACCAGGTGGCATTGGACGCTGTGGGACTACCTGGGGATGAGGAGGATGTGGGTGGAATCCAGGCGGAAACCGGGACAGATGTTGCGGCTGTTGCTGAAGTGGTCGCTTTTGCATATTCTAAAATATTATCAATTAAAATAAAAAATTATTTGCAATAAGATCAAAGTAGAAAATTGCTAAGCTACCTGCTGATTCTGCAGCTGTTGCTGAATGTGTTGCGGATGATGCTGTGGCGGTAATCCAGGTGGATGATGTTGGACCTTTGGGCTTGCAAACATTTTCTCAATCTCCTCCACTGTTGGAATATGGGAAACGTCATGTCCCACCTTGTCAATTTTTGGCGCAATATTCCCATTCTTCTGGTGTTGTTGATGCAAAAATTGATGCTGCATAATATTCCTCTGCATCTGTTGCACTCGCGGTTCTTTTGCACCAAATTGCCAATTAGCTTTTGTCTTTTTGTTCCCAAAGAGGTCATCTTCATCTGAGTCATTAAGCACCAAGTCTCGAATTGAATTTTCTAAGGAAATACAACAAGTTGGAAGGTTTTTCATGGTTCTACTTTGTATGCACCATATATTTAATAGTGTACAAAACAGTACTTCAATAGGAACATACCAATGTGTTCAGAATGTTTAGAGTTTTCATCATAATGTGCATATTGTTGGTGTTGTTCCTCCCAGTCATCATTGAGTGCTGTATTGTCACCTAGAGATCCAAATGTCTCATCATTAAGTGCATCATATTCATCTTCCTCTCCTTCGCCCAAATCGGCATCGTCGTCTGGTAATAAGTTACTTTCATTCTAAAAGCCACAAATGAGACAATTGACTATCAACAAGTTGTTTGATTGTTGTAACAATGGTCTTGATTGTTCTTATATCCAAGTCACAATCAATAACCCAACGCGGCACTGTTTATCATTTGATATGAGCACTGTTATCAACCAGATGGATATTAAATAACAAAATGTTGAAATACTTACGTTTAACGATGTGTCGAAACCAAAACATGTGTTAGCCATTTGCGTGAGCGATCCGTATGCACATGTTCCCGAACGGCGGACGTGATGGCGTAGCGGCAATGCTCACTAGGCGCTAGTCAATCTGCTTCGGCAGCTTCTGCCCAGGAGGTTTGGAAATCACGCTGAAGGCGATTGCTTTCAACGCACTCAGTAATAAAACTTCCTTCGTCTTGTCGCCGTCTCTCGCTCCACCAACGTTAGTTCTCATTTGACAGGCTTCCGCTGTCCGCTCGGATTTCTTCGTTATTTTATATTGGCTATGAATGGGAACTGTCAAAGATTTAAAATTCGAATTTTACTCTCTAGGCTTTGTAAGAGAAAATGTGCAAAATTAAATAATAACATTCTATTTTAACAGTACATTTTATAATTTACTTCAGATACAAAAATTAGTAATAATGAGACAAACATAAAAAAATAGACATTTAAAATTTGAATATGCAGTTGGTTAACCTGGAATAAAAACTAGGGAACTACAATATGTCACTTTACTTGGAAACTTCATCGACAGTTGTCAGCGTCGTCGGGATGTCAGTAATATTCAGAAGAAACAAAAACGAATCGTGAATTAACATATTCTTAATGTTACATAATCAATATAAACATTTAATTGCATCCGGAGTCTCATTGCAACAAAACTAGTACTTCCCATCAACATCTAATACGAGGTAAGTAATATAAAGCACTAATTTACTCTTAAAACAAAACAACAAATCCACAAACGAAAAAAGTAATGTAAGTATCTCATTTAGACTCTAATAGAATATAGAATAGAAAAAGTCCATGCATAAGTTATTAATCTTCTATTGTGTGGTAGATAGACCTTCACGTCATACGACATCGTTGGTGCGGGGATGATATTTAAATCGCACTTGTCCGCAGGAAGACGCAAACGCTGCGCGACCACGCCACCGAACGTTTCATTCAAATAAATGTATTTACACCATCGATCCGATCCGGTTGCTTAATTAAATCACATCACACCACTCGCACCTTAAAGGTAGCATAACGTGCATTAAGTAGGGGACAGTAAGGAAGGCGCAGAAAGAGAAAATTTTTCACCGAGCACGCAGTGATTGACGAACAGCTGAAATACGAAGACGTAACTTTTGGATGTTTTAAGTCGACGCACGAACTTTTACGCAATTGTAACAGCAGGCATTACACAAACGACTAATCACTAATCAATAGGTAAGTGCCTAGATTAATTCACTAACTTTTAATTAAACATGTGGATGCGTTCAAGTTGAACACATCCTCGATTCAATTAATTCCCACTGCAGTGGGAGTTTTGTCAACTTTTGAACTATTCGAATCGGTATGCGATGCGCGTGTCGTCTGACATCATCAGACTTGAATTATTATTGGAGATTAAATGGAGTGATTTTTGATGACAATGATGTGATTAGAGAGTGGTTGGTATTCTGTGTTGGTTGAGTGGACGTTGGATGACTTGAAATTTTCAGAGCTTGAAGATGGCATGTTGGTAATTTTTATGTCTGCCAAGTATGGGACGTTTCCCTGTTGATCACTACTGCAAAATATTGGGGGTAAAGATATAAGAAACAAGTTGGTGTGTACAACCAGTATCAGGTGAAGAGATTCCTTTTTCAGTAGAAAAATTTGTGGCATATTATAAACTATGTAAATAACCACCGTGATAGTACACCTGGCAACGCGCAGCTTTGCGACAGATGGTGCGTTCAAATCCTGCCAACACCTCCGTTGAGAGGTTAAAACAGAAGGGACATCTGCATCCCATTGCAGCCAGTAATGCACTCATCATGAAAGTTATGGGAATGGAAAGGATTTAAAAACGTAGATGTAGGGTGCTAATATTCCCCCGGATAGAATGCCATAAAAGACAACAAAGTAAATAGTTAAGCGTATATTAATAGTATGTAATAATTTATTGCGCTTTGGATGCGATGGTTTCGTATAATTTCATAAGGATGGCTCGCTTTTCCTAAAAGTAGTCAATTTAGTGTGCGTTCTTTCTTCACTTGATGTTATTTGCTTAATAAATCCTTTTATTGGCTTACATTCGTGAAGAATAGAAAAGCGTGGTTACATAATACAACGCTAATTGAGCAAATTGATTGTTTAATTATGAGTTATAACATGATTATTTTAATAGAAACAAAACGATTTTGCGCCTAACCTAACCTAACTTCGGTAGCACATTTGGCAATGAGCTGATTTAATAGAAAGATCAGGGGTTCAAATCATACGTTGGAAGGTTAAAACCAAAGAGGACATCAGCACCAAATATTCATTGTGACCTAAGTTATTTAGATACTAAGTTACTAAGTCTAGATTGCTCAAAGAAGAAGTCCTTTTGACTGTATTGCAATCGGAAAAACAGTTGTGAATGTAATGACAGAGCTTCTTATGACTTTATAACTTTTCCTACAACATTGCAATTGGTAATCATTATTGTTGCCTCTGCTCCCCATTCATTTCTTGAATTAAATTCCTGAGTAATACACTTGAAAGCAGTCCTGTTAACAACTGAGGATCAGTTTCTCTAGTATTTTGTATATTCTATACATTCATTTATCGTTTCTACCGACAACTATAACAATTTAACTGTATTTACTCCACAACCATAATTATTTTCAAAATAGTAGAGTGCCCTAATTATTTGAAAAGCTTATCCAAATCAGTTTAATCTATAAAACGGCAACTATATGTATTATGATAAACAAAATACTTATAATTATTTATTTATTAGGTTGTGTTGTTGATTTTGTTTGTGGGATTCTCAAGTAGTAATGTAATGCGACTTAAATTGAAATTGGTTCATTTGTGCAGCACCAAATTGAAGAGTAAATGACATCTGAAGTAAAAGAATGCCAATTTGGAATGATTCCTCAATGAAGTATAAATCAATGTACCGCAAACATATGACAGTGGATAAGAAAAAGCACGATTTGTAGTTTTCATTTGATAGACTTGGATCATTGCTGCACATTCGTTTACAATATGAATTTCTAAGTCCATGTTGTACATCACGCCAAACATTAGGTATGTTTGTGAAGTAGGCAGGACTTGTGAGGTTTACTGGCATAAATAATATCACAAAGCGATAAGAAATTAGCATACATAATCAGTGTGAAGACTGTTTTCCCGTTCGAAAGTGAGTTAACCTGAACCATTTTGATGAGGTTGATTCGTGCAAGTCTCCGTTTTTTTGGTTTCAATGTCGTTTTTTGGAACAAATTTCGATTGTGTCCCATAACATTTGTGATTATAATTAGGATTGTTTAAATAGTAGAATAACAATTTATTGACTGATACTAAGGAATTGTATGTACACATCATTTGTTTACCTTTACTTTTGTTGTTTGCTTCTAAACTTATAAGTTGTCAAAGTTAAATTTCTTAAGAAAATGAATACGCTGATATAAACGCATATTAAGTATGAATTGCT
>JAODGC010004296.1:105630-140995 GCA_027574925.1 Ecitoglossa quadriceps | reverse complement strand
TGGATAATGCATAATGCAACGCGGGAGGATCACACGTGATTTGTCAGATAGAAAATAATTAATTTCGTTGTATGTATCCAGTGATTGCTGTCTAACGACTTCGTCCCTATCAGCTTCAGTGGAGGATAGATTAAGAAGGGCTTGGGAGTTACTCTGATGTTAGCAAATACTTAAGCGGAAGTTAGCCACCACACGTCGATATCCAAGAGGTTCTTTATACAATGGGGCGACTCGGACCTTCTCTTAGTTGCAACCCCTTGACTTGGCATTATTGTCATACGCATCAACAATTGGTGATAAGATACGAAAATAATGCTATAAATATAATCGTGTAATTAGGCAATTACATACATCAGCAAAAGTACAGCAATTTCAGGACATCATTGACAAAATTATTTGATAACCATGACGCATCGCATAGTTTTTTGGCTTCTTGAATTATGCAGGAAAGAAACCACGCCATTTACAAGGTTCGTATGGATAAAATCCATCGCTGGATCTCAGTCGCTAAGGTAATACAGGTCAAACAACGTGTGATGTAACAACCGAAACTTTTCTCTTTTATGACTTCCAAAGTCGCGGGTACCATCGAAAGTAACTGAAAGTGAAATGCGCAATTATTTTAAAACCTTTAAAAAAAAAGCAAGCATACTGTTTCACTGACAATGATAGAATAGCAACAGAGTAGTGATAAATATTACTGAGATGCAAATCATTTCAATGCACAAACATACGAGTTGATTTGAGTCATTGTTGTTGCACGTAATGAATTGAGGATATGATGGGTTTATGTGCTCTGCGCTGAAGCAGAGCGACCATATTGTTTGTGTTATTTATTAGCACATTTTATTCCATTCTTGGATCATAATAGAGAGACTTGCTTATTGAGTTACATCTGAAAGGAATTGTGAAGAAGTATTTATAAATCAAACAATAACACAAGAAGAAACAACAATTGCCTAACTTGCTGAAATTAAAGGAAACTGTTATTTGAATCACATTGAATTAAATCAATTGGAATAAATTGCTACATACTGTCAAGATGTAGGTGATTGTTGCAATTATAATTTACAGTAATAATTGCTAAAATCTATTGTTGAATTTGAGTTTTAGCAATTTGCACATTGAGTTGCATAACTTTTCGCTTATCTTCTGAAATTGTCAATTCAAAAATTGCTTACATTGTGGAAACTATACCTGCAGCTGAAGCAAATGACAACAGCAGAAAAATAAAACAATTGCCCATCTGAACTGCCTAAAATTACAGAAAACTGCAACTTGCATCACATGGAAATAAATCAAATGAAATACATTACTATATACTGACAACATGTGGGCAATTGCTTATTTATAGTTTGCAATAACAATCGCAAACATCTCAATTTTTCTTTGAATCTGATTGTCAGTAATTTGTACTTTGAGTTGTCTAACTTTTTACTTTTCCGATAATTTGATTATAACATCAATTTCTATTTATTAAACTCTATATTGTACCTATCCACGAAAGATAATGAAATTACTATTGGTTTTTCACTGAAAATTTAATTATTTGTACCATATTTATGGTACAAATGTTAATTAAGTGACGATAAGAGAGAGTTGACGGATTTGATGACGTAACTTTATTGTAGTTTTTTCTATTTTTGTAAAGTAGGAACAATGCTAGGTTAGGAATTTTAATAAACCAATTATTTCTAAATAATCTAAAGATAAACTTGCAACCATTGTGCTCCATTAACTTGTAATGTGAAATTACAGAACTCTGTTTTGGTTACCTCCACGTGAAGCAAGCCGTTAAAATATATTCCAATAAATAGTTTAGATTAATTCTCTGTTTGTTAGTTGTTAATGAACTGATGAACTTCTTTGTGTTGATATGAGTTTACTCATACTTACATTACTATTTTCTTATCGTGTTGGATGAGTTGCCTAGCTTCTTCGGCTTCAGGTTAGTAATTGGAGCGAAAAAGATGGGGTTAGGTTAAGTGATGGCAGTACCTTCTAATAAAACACTCACATACAGGCAATAACATTAAACCAACTTTATCAATTTAAATCAGACAATAAACAATAAGTGATACTCGTAATGTTGCGCTAATGCGAAGTACTTTATTAACAACAATTAAGATAGCAAGCGTGAGTATAGAGAGCTGAACGTATTATCAATGTGCGTGGCTGAGCTTAACTGTCCTGAGCTTTCGTGCCGGTGTCGCTCCCGACATTGCCATGAGCTGGCATCTGTCGTGAAACTGCTTGCAGTTGCGTCACTTCCCGCGAGGTAGCGCTTATTGTGTCGGAAACCAACAAGCCGGACACGCCGTCAACATAACCTAAATAGTGTCAACGATGTAAACTCATCTCAATGCAATGAATCTCATACAGTTTCTAACTAAGATCAACTCAACACTTAATCTATTTGTTATCCACTACTTAGCAATAATCTGTGATACAGTTGAATGTGGAAGCTAAAGCAATACGGTGCTTCAAATACTGAGCTCATCCACAACAGTCTGAAGTATTTAAACTTTCCTCCTTGTGCGACGACCAAGTTCGAGACTATTCATCCCGAAAGCAAGCACTTGTCCATCTGACGTAAGGCAATTTCTTCGGAAGAAAGTATCGAGAAATGATCCAAGGCCAAAAAGTGAAACTGATTTCGCCGCACATGCACACAGCAATGCGCGCATTGCGTGCCGCTTCTTAATCAGCACACCCGCCTCGACATCGTAATGGGCAACATGTCGCATAATTACTCAATTCAACACACGTGTGCATGCAAATTGGGGATGAACTTATCAACGCTGGCAGTTGGCAATACCATCTACGTTTGCTACGTACACGAATTACCGGTTGCAACAAATTGTTACGATTTGTAGCGGAGTTGATTAGATAAACACGATGGATTGAGGACGGGAATTGAGGTTAAGTTTAAGTGAAATCACTGACTCCTTATTTACATCTATACAATACTTATAAACACCTAGTCTTAAACTCGTAGTATCTCTATCGCCCATCTAGCGATAGCGAAATAAGCAACACATAACCTCAAATATTGAGTCAAAGTACACTCCAACTATCACAGTCACATCGTAATCAAGCTCAACACTTATAATATTCTTGTTAAACTTGCGTGAAAACATGTTGAGGATGAAACAAAGCATTCAATCGATTTCGCATGAAGAAAACTTAATTCCCGCCTATTTCCTTCCCAATCAGATGGAAGTTGGTTTGATGCCCTAACATCCCTCACTTCTTGTCTGCTGAATACGTACATTTCTATTTAGAGGGCGCCATATACCAATTATACTTGAAGGCAGTTTGAAATACTGATTATATTTAACTGCACAATTTCCATTGATTAGGGTGAAACACTCTGGCCAAAATACGATTTGATTGCTCAGAGATTAATTAATATTAGTTGAGCTGGAATTACCTATTAATAGAATGACACTTTGAGATGCAAATTACATAATTCCTCTGGAGTATAAATATTAATATCTGATACTGAAATACAGACGTTTCAGAGTAAATTATTTGTTTATGCAATGCTTTTATATGAAATTGTATTTTGAATAATAATTGCTCTCATAATTGCAATGCTTTTTGTAGATCACTTTTGATCTCGTCAGTGATAACTTTGGAAAATAAAGCGGATGTCACAAGAAATTGAGGTTACGTGCGAGTGAATATTACTTAAGTCACTAATTACAGAAATTATAATTATTATATTTTTTATAGTAGAAACAGGAATATTGCCAATAGTAATTGCATTGAAATGTTAATTTTTTCATTGAAATTTTATGACTTGTCATAGTTAATATTGATAATGGAATGGGAAATATTAGTTTTGCATTCTATATTTTTACCACTAGGCAAACATTATGCTTATCAGTAGACAAAGTTCACTCTTCACTACATGTTTTCTTCACTTTGGCGCATACAAGAATTGCTCTTTCGGGTATTATAGATATATGTGTGACGTAATCATCAAGATTGAGGTTATTGTATACAAAAACAACCATAAATTTTTCCTTGAAGATGAGGCTTAGCAATTTGTACATTGAGTTGCATAACTTTCGCTTTTCATTTATCTGCTTAAATTAACAATTTTAAAAATTATTTAAATTGTGGAAACAATACCTGCAATTTGTGCATAGGAGATTATAAAGATGAAACAAACAAGAAATAACAACCGCTGGAAGATAAAACAATTGCCTAACGAAACTGGCTGAAATTACAGGAAACTGTAATTTGAATCACATCGAATTAAATCAATTGGAATAAATACACCACTTAAAAAGGTGGGTAAATGTTGATAACTTACAGTTGGATCTGAGTTGCAAATTGTACTTTGAGTTGCCTAGCTCTTCAGCTTTTTGCCGCTATTCTCGAATTAATCGAGTCTAGTTTGTAGTTGAGATAATCACCACCATTGAATTTGGTTTATTTCTATTCCCTTATGTTATGCAGCTAATAATAACTGTCAATGTGCAATGACAGTTGGAAAAATCGAAATTTTCGCGTGAATTTGAATTTCAGCACTTTGTTCATTAACTTGTCTAACTTTGAGCAACTTATCTTCGGGTATTTTCAATTATAAAAATCATTTGCATTGTTGACACCGTATCCGCCTAAACAATTGAGTCAAATAACAACCAGTAGAAAGGTAAAACAGTTTCCTACCTGGCTGAAATTACAGAAACCTGTAACATGGTGTAAGTAGAAATCATGCTTTTAGTTTCGGTTCTATTTCGTGAGATTTTCTTTGGTGTCCTCTAGATGATTGTTAATTTAACCAAAATCTACCACATTTCTATTCATTTTGCTATATACTATCAGCAGTAACTATTGTTAGAACTAACTAAAACACTTTTTCTATTAAGCATCATTCATGAATTATGCTGACGAAGACTACATGCCGTTTTAATTAATAGCGAATTGGTAAATATGCCAAGACTCATTTTATCAGACAGTTGGTGTTGAATATCAATTCAATACTTAAATATTGTTTCAATGATGATTGAAGCTGCTAATTGAATTCCATGAATCATTCACTGCACAGTAATAAATAATCAGGTAAATCTCAATTCAATCACTAGTCACTTACAATTATTGCACAATTCAATCACAAGTATTTAAACTTTAGTTCTTAAATATGCTTTCTGCTGTTGAAACCAATAAAATACGCATCATCTATGTACTCTGGTCAATGTAAAAAGTAGTCTTTGTTATTTATTCTTGTTGAGGCGAAAATTACAAGTTCATAATCGCTCTCATGCACAAGAGATTTTCCGATGATCAATGTGACATTGATGGTGGAACCATCTATGGTCTCAGTTTATATTAACAACGCAGTGCACGCAACAAAATGGCCGTTGCATAATGTACCGGATTTTGCATGAATCATGACTACGATGACATATCTTGATCATACAATCGCATATTCATCAACTACTTAAATAATAATATTTAAACAATCACAAGTTGGATAGCAAGATTGAGAGGTTAGATTTACATTAATCGCATTAACGTCATAGAGTAAATGTATGTACACAACCTCATTTTTTACCAGTTTTCATTGCTATATTTGCAGGTGGTGTGACTATGAACGAATCAATAATGAACATCAGCAACTTGCAAGAAATGCCGGAAAAACACCAAGGAGGCAATAAACCCAATGGCATCAATATTGATGCACCGCCAGACGTTAGAGAAGAGAAGAGACAAAGTGTCTTGGAGTTTTACAGAGGTAAGAAAGTGTTTGTTACTGGAGGTACTGGATTCCTCGGAAAAGTCATTATCGAGAAGTTGTTGAGACATTTGGAGGTGGAGACTATTTACCTCTTAGTCAGAGAGAAGAAGGGAAAGAGTATCCATTCCAGGATTGATGATATGACTGATGATATTGTACGTATGACATATGATTCTATCCTCCACGCTCTCAAACGCATGATCACTTTCAGTATTATACGGCATTGAAGCAACAAGACCCCAAGTTCAAACATAAACTTGTGCCACTCAATGGCGACTGTCAACTCGCAGGTCTAGGCCTCTGCATCGCCGACGTGCAAACCTTGATTGAAAACGTCGACATTGTGCTACATTGTGCAGCAACAGTGCGTTTTAATGAACGCCTCGATAAATCCTACGCCGTAAATGTCACTGGGACCAGGGGTGTAGTTAACCTTTGCACCCGCATGCGGCACCTTCAAGCATTCGTCCATGTCTCCACGGCGTACTCCAACTGCCACCTGTCGCACATTGAGGAGCGCTTCTATGACTACAACCTTAGCCCGGATCAAGTCTCTGATATGCTATCGAAATTGAACGCGGAGGAAATGGATGCCCACACGCCGGATATTATTGCCTCCTGGCCCAATACCTACACCTTTACCAAAGCTTTAGCTGAGCATGTGATCCGGACGGAGTGTGAGGGTAAACTGCCGGTTGCCGTCTTTAGACCTGCCATCATCCTGTCCACCTACAGCGGGGAGACTCCTGGATGGATTGATAACATTTATGGGCCAGTTGGGGCGTCGGCCAGTATCTATGCGGGTTTTAGTAGGGTGATTTACTTTGAGGAGGAGGAGAGTTGTAATGTGGTGCCGGTGGATAAAGTGGCGGATGGGATTTTTGCTGCAGCGTGGGAAGTTGGTACAAGGCGCAATAGGTAATTATTACATAGACTCAATGGACTATCCTAACCTAACCTAAACTCAGACGAGACAATTCCGCTGGAAATTTGCCAGGGCATCCAAACTGTCATTTCAAATGCGTTGTTGCCACGATTTCCTTTCGCCGCTGATTGCGCCGCATGCAATATGGATTCACACAGATGAAGCTGGAGAGAAGTGACAGTTGGTACACCCAGGTTAATTTCCTTGCCTAAATGCCAACGTGCGAAGAAAGAAAGACGCTCTATAATAACAAGTACATTGGCTTACAGCGATTCCACAATAAAGCTCTACAATTACGTATCTTCATCAACGAAGAACGACATAAATTGGTCGGAATACATCAACATCGGCACCTTCTACAGTCAGCGGTATCCAGCGCTCAATGCCAAAAGGACTGTGAGTGCTTCAATTGCAAGATCCGCATCCGAATACAACGTGCTCATCATCCTCTTCCATTATCTGCCTGCACTGCTGCTAGATTTTCTACTCTTGTTGAGTGGGAAGAAACCCAAGTGAGTTAACCACACAATCCTCATTTGCATCAAACCAGTACAATTATTTCATTTGCAAATACCTTGATTTCGCAGATTATTCAGTTTGTACAAGAGACTTCACACCCAAATGGCCGCCGTGTTGTTCTTCGTCTGTCATGCATGGCGCTTCGATAACAACAACGTACAAGAATTGCACAACATGATGTCCTTCGAAGATCGCAATCTGTTGCGGATGGACATGTTAGATGTCAACTGGAAACTCTTCATGAAGAACTACATCCTTGGCATACGACGCTATGTGCTCAAGGAAGACGACAATTCAATTGATGCAGCACGCCGAAAAGGCAAGAAAATGCTACGAGTTGATAGTTTGATTAAATATACGGTTTACTTTCTTGTCACGAATTGCGTGTACAGTGTATTTTGTAATACATCGAAGTTCTTCTTTGGCTGAATTGATATATACACATTATTTAAAAAACACGTAATATTAACTCGGGTGATAATGCTCTAAACATTACAAATGTTGTAAATTTTGTTAACGTACCAGTAGTATGGTTTAGCATAGAATACACTGTACACTGTAATTTGTAATTCTTGTGTTTTTTTTTTTACTAACTTGTTATTGATATTTATACGATGAGATTTCGTTTAGTTGTAATAGTTATGTAGTTTGGTTAAATCTTGACGGGAGATATTTATTCCTATTACAAATTAATTATCCTGTAGATGATTGGAAACGTTCTACATAAGATTGATTTGTTAAGCGAAAAAGTAACCAATTTATATATAAATACCAAGATTGTGATCACTAAGCCGAGTGGTCATAATTAATGGAACGCTCATTCAATAGCTAACCTTCAAAAGTTTGGTATGCCAAAACTTTGAAAATTAAAGTAATAAAATAATAAATCAGTGTTTGTCATGTGGAAATACAATTCGAAATGGTACCAACCCATGGCAGAATCTAACTGTATTAGAAATAAACTCAAAATTAAAGTTTATAGTGCGAGAATTGTCAGATATCCTTCATAACAAGGTAAACAAAGCACTGTAAAATATTCAAAACGTCTAATTTACATAATTTCGCAAGTAATTGCTATCAACATTTCCATAGACTGTGAAAATCCATTAACTAGGGATTATAAAATTATAACTATAAAACGACATTACTTAATCTGCTTGCAAACATGTCAAAGCCTGAAATATCAACTGAAACAATCATCATAACAACAGGAATAGACTTTGTATACAATTATGTAAAATGTGAACAATTGTTACCAACCTAATATGATCTACATCAGCATATGAAAATTTCCACATCCTAAAATCAAAATATGAATGTAAAATATGTTTGAAAGCCTTCAAATCAGAAGAGAACCTAGTGAGCCACATAAACATCCATCATTCCTCAGAAGGACCATTAGTGCCATTACCATCAACTCTACATAGTTAGTGAAGAAAATCATTAAAAGGCGGTTGTTCTTTAAAAATCCATGGAGAAACATATCCCAGCTTATGAGCAGACAAATGCAATTATTGTTCAAAGGTGTGCAACTCATTTAGTAATCCCAGCACACAGAAATTGCAAGTCTACATACCTCAAAGTGAATGTAGATACTTCTGTAAGACATGACTATGTTGGGAAAAACATTTTCAAACACACACTGCAGAAGAATTCTTTGAATGTATGGACATTTGAGTGACCATACAAAAGGGCAGAGTAAACACATAGAGTTGTTTGCTTGCAGATCATGTGATTCTGCACAGATTGAAGAAGAATTTGAAGAGCCACATTATACAAATGTACAAAGTAATAACATAAATATTCAAATAAATTCAACAAGAATTAATACATTTTAGAAATCAGCTTAAGAGCAAGAAACAAATGAAGCAGAAACAAAAACGAAACACCTGAATACCAATTGGTTAAGTTGTAGTTTCCTACTACACCCTAATACAGAATTCTTCCTCCGAAACACCATGCGTTTGTATTAGATTAAAGTGGTTTAAGTGAAACACCAACATTTTGATAACTAAGAAGATAAATGTTCTCTGAATTCATACAAATATAAATGGTAAAAATCAAACATAATGGTAACCCTATTTGCTTACAATACATAATTACTGCTCAGGTAAAATGCCCTCACATGCAAGAATCTTCAGCTTACGCTCAGGCCCCCATTTGTATTTACTGTATGAACCAGTCTTCCGGATAACACGATGGCACGGAATAACGTAAGCGAGTTTATTCTTTGAGACAGCGGTAGCTACCGCGCGAACAGCACGAGGACTGCCCACAGCCTTGGCAATCTGCTCATAGCTAGATGTGGACCCTTCCTTCACATTAGTGAGTTCCTTCCACACTTTGCACTGCATTTCAGTGCCTCGCAGCAAGACATTCAGCTTGGGCTTTTCTTTCTTTTCTTCATCATTTGTTACTTTCCCATCTGGGGATTTATACAGTTTGTTGAAGATGGTTTTTGCCAGTGGTTCTACCTTTTTGGTGTCTTCTTTAAGCTTTGCTTTGGACCATTCTTGCTGAAGAATGTCAATTGCTGAATTGTCTTTGCCTAGAATTTAAAACAAGAGTATCAGTGATTTTCTATATGATGTACAAGTACACACACTGCATGGAGCAACAGGTAGTTATTGGTACTATAAATTACTCATATGATTAATAGAAATGGTCTTACCTTCATCAAAAAGGGAAGAATAGCAAATTTTATCGTCGTGAACACCGATGAGGCATTGGCCAATTTTGGTCGGCACAATGCCGAAGGTTATGTCGAATTCCTTCAAGCTTTTGTATTCGTCATTGGTCATTGTTTCAAAATTAAAATCCTCCGACATAATGCACAATTCTTATTCGCGCTTGTAAAAAAGTAGATTGATTGTATAATGCGAATGAACTTAACGAAAACGTGCTCCCGCTCCAACGGCGGCAATAACTTTAAGTTTCGTAGCCGTTCCAAACAAATGTACAAGTTGTTGTGACACTGGCGACATCTGTCATTAGATAGTAATTTGTTCCAACTTAAAGTTTCTTATGTTTTAATTTCAAAAATGATCGGTATCCATGTGAAATTACTAATGTAATTAGAAAATATCTCCAATAATATTGAATAATATTCACAGTGTGTCCGATAATCGATAACCCTCATGGTTGTAATTAAACATTTGAATCTACAAACATCGCGACATCTATATAAAAATGTCGCAGTAAAATGACATTGATTTAAGACCAAATGTAAAAATCAAAAACATTTGAAATTGTGGAATGCACAAGAATTGTATCATTTGTTAAAACATGACAACTTCAATGTAATCGGTAATATTACTTTTGCCATTGTCTACATTTCTACATGTTCTACTTGTTGCATGTATTGTTGTTGATTCCAACTGATCTCCTCAGTGTAAGGAAGTAATCGAAAGAAACTAATTTTTTTGAATCCCACCAATTATTATTTTCATGCGGCCAGTGAGGGTGTCATGTGTCGTGTGATCTGCAGCGTCAAATATTTCCAGCACGTTCCTTCCTAGAACCCATTCGGTGATTGCAGTGATTGATGTTGATTAGGCCGCCACCGCCGCTTGCGCAAACATTGAAAAGTAAACATGTCATTAAGATTAGCCGGCTATTCTAACGAAGCACACAAAGATATGATTATACAAGGAAAACTTTAACTCTGTGCATCATCATTGTTGATTTGGGTTTGGAATTTCATGTACTCTCAAAACATGTGCTTTATTTCCAGAAGCTAGAAAATTCTTGCAAACCCACATAGAATATACGTGCTAGAAGAAATCGAATTGGTTCGTGTAATTGAGCAATTCTTACGTATTCTTACGAATGGGCATTATTTTTATGTTTGCTGTCGTCAATAAAAGTGAAGCTGCAAATTGAAAACGAAAAATTCTGCTTTTGCTTAACAATGACTCTAGTTCTTCTAGAGTTCTTCAAGTCCTTAGTTCGTATAACCTCAAAACTTGACAAATATCTTGTCATGGTCCATCTAAATGTCCAGAAAGATTGTCAATTCGGATTTCTTCAGAGATATTATACTTAATTATACACTTAAACCAACACAGGGAATTTCTTTATGAATCTGGAGATTACAGTTTGGTATCCGTTTCTTTTCTTCTTTTCAATTTATTATCTAATGTTCCTCATTGAGAGCATTGAATTTCTAGTTTTTTCTTCTTTTTTTTGTTTTAGAACGCTCTGGGGTGCGCGCCTCATCGCAGTTTGCCTTTTTCTGACCTACATTTGTTTGTGATCCAGTCAGCAAGTGAGTGGTGGATATATACTAGGACCTTTATGAATGCCAAGGATGCCACTTTAAGCTTGGCTTGGATGGCTTTCCTATATGCTGAACTGGCGTACCATATAAAACTCTATATTGGGTGTCGTCCTTGGCAATAGAAAATATAAACAATCCCCCCCCCTCTATCTATAACTGATGGTATAATTTACTATATAATTAATGTGAAAATTAATGTTAATTGTTGCAGTTGTAGTGGATCGTCTTGATTATTAATGTCGTTCCACTCCCGAGGAGTATTGTCAGCCTATGTTTGGGATTTAAATCTTTTCAATAAGCGGATCTAACCCTCTTAATACTAACCATAATATGCATGGTGTATGCACCACTGGCTGTCCGATAGCAAGACCGCTTATACAGAAGGATACAGACCTCTCAACGAAAGATTTGAAATCGCGACCTGCCGACTGTTGCCCGGTGTGCTACCGTGGAGATTTGTACAATTCAACATAGGGATGTAGTACCCCTGGGGTGAGTATAACTTGTTCAATTGTCTCCCCTATATTCTAGATGGTATCCCCGCTTACAAGAAGATAAGTTAGTGTAGTTAATATCTATTGATGATTAAAGTAAAGAAATTTATCGAGTAATTTTACTTGGACATAAACCTAGAAAGTAAAAATAGCTATATCAAACATAGTCCCTAATTGCAGTGACTTTCTTTACTTTGCTTGACTCTTTCTCCAATTCAGTTGAAGAAAGTTGTGTCTTACAATCCAATAGAAAATAAGCATAAAATTAAAAAGTTATTGTAATTGAATCGTATAAACCATGTGCATAGTTCAACAAATAACACTCAATTTAATTATATACCTGACATCATATGTCTGCATCTTTCCATAATTTACAATACATATAATACAGCAATTTACAACAAATAATACAAGAATGCTTACTCTGTGCTCTACGCACCTACGCCTACCGATCAAGGAAATGGTTAACTTAATTCATCCTCACATTGGCAGAGGACTAAGGACTAATACAAGTTACAAGATATACATCTATAATATATAAAGCATAAAAAGTTTCAATAAGTTTTGGTAGAAATACAGCGTGGTTGTTGTTGTATAAAATATATCGAAATATTAATCGAAAAACGTCCAGAATACGTAAATTCCATAACATTGAAGCTCGTTTTTTGATTCCATCCCGCATCCAAATTATGCATTTCTCTAATCACTCAACTGAGAATACTTGCCCTCGCAGATTTTCTATTCTCGCCACATTCACATTGAATTCCACCATTGCAAAACACGAAATACAAGACATTGAAAGCACGTGCACGTCCGAACAGTCTCAACTTCCGCGCTGTAATCTCTCTGAGCAAATGTCCACACGTTGCTGAAGATAGAATCGAAATACTTGGTTAACATAGTTACATGTGGATTGGAGTGTGTTACAGTGGCTCACAGAGAATTAATCATCTTTGCTAGTGTCTAAAGACTGTACTATATCACCACCGGAATCTTCAACACTTGAAGCATTAAGGTTCTCAGCTTGGTCCTGATCATCTAAAATGGAATTACCTCCAAGGCTACCGGAGCATTGATCTGGTCGGGATTTCATAGGTGTGGAGATTTTGATGATAATCTTCGTGGCACCCTTCATCATCAAGAAGAACCAGTAGATTTGTGGGAAGAGGAGGATCGAGATTGATATTTTACATCCGCGTGGAAGGGAATAAATTGCCTGGAACAAAACCGGATGTAATTGGTGATAACCGGCAGCAACAAATATTCCGCGTACTTACATCTAAGTAACTTAGTTTCTCACTACTAGCGTATAAATACAGCACGTATGGGAACATCGCAACACGGCATAGGAAGAACACGATCAGCATGGCGAAGCCGTTGTAGATATACACCTTGGAATTTTTCATATGGAAGCGGGACAGGACCCCACGTAAGGAAACAAATGGTGTGCTTGCTTCCATTAGGAAGACAAATCCAAAGACACAATCTCCTAGATTGCCTTTGAAATACTAAAAATCAATCACACGAATTATAACGCATAATTATTCTAAGAACCGCCTTTGCTCATTTAACGCCCCACTCGGTATTTGCGATTACGCAATTTAGTAATCAACCATGTGATGCAACTGTAACTTGAATGATATGTGTGTAAAAGAACAAAAGTCACAGCCTTCCTGAACATCTACCGCCTGTACCCTTCGGACTATATACCCAAGCGCGAGCATTTCAGCTTTCGTTTTCAATTTTCAATCTTGTTTACTTAGAGGAAATATTTTGAGAACAAAGTTGCCTATCAATTCTATTAATATCGTGATAGTAACATACAACTAAGTTTAGCAACTACTTTATGTAATACACATGTTACAAATGCATCACATGGTTGTACCCAAGCGTTACCTTATTGGAACCAATAAGCCATAGAAGTTTTCCGCGATATGAAATGGCGAGTGGGTGATATACCGGCGACTACTTACAATCATCACGGAAAATCCAAATAAGCCAATAAATAAATGATGTCCCACAATAATTGGATTCAGCTTCACATATCTCCAGAACCTTAACACCCCTGGGTCCAGATGTTGATCGCCGGGAGGGACTGCAGCTGGGGTGTGCATTTGTGTGGAAGGCGTATGTAATTGTCCAGGAGGTGTGCTAATATGCACTTTGTACATGGACCAAATATCGTAGAAGAAATACGCCGCGCCAAACCAGGAATATGCGTGCGAGATGTAGTGATTCGTGCGGGCTACATTGCGACAACAGGAATATCCCCAAATGACGTAGCCAGTGATGCAGCAAAACAGTGCTTGCATTGAAGACACACACCTAGCAACAACACACGGTAAGGTAAGGTGGGTCGTCTAGATAGGAGTTTTGGTTAAACGTAAGTAACTTACTTATTACTTATATCCAAGATGTCAGCATGACTTAATCTGTATTTCTTGACTAGATGTCTTTGGCCAAAGTTTGTCCCTGCAATGCATTCCTGCGCTAGGCGATACAACGCCGTGAAGTACGCTCCGCCAAGGAAAAATAGCGCAAGGCCGTGTTCGGTGGGAAGTTTGTCTTCAGGATCCATGTGCCATACTGACTTTAATGCTGCGCTTAGTGACAATGTGGTGATCAAGAAATAGATATACATTTTATAATTTTGATTCTGGAATGCACAAAAAGAAATCTATTATTATTTTGATTAAATTAAAAAGCTTCATAATATATACATCACTACTTATAATATTTATTAAACTAGCGCTGAATGCGAGTCAGGTTGGCCGAGCGGTCTAAGGCGCCAGATTTAAGCTCTGGTTCTCGAGAGGGAGCGTGGGTTCGAACCCCACACCTGACAACCACTTTTCCTTCGCAAAAAATTACAAACTTTCGTCTTTCTCGTAACCAATGACATTACGAGATAATGCAAGTCAATTTGTAGGTGATTAAACAAGTCGAGCATTGTTAACATAGTTTTGAACTGAATATAATTGAACTTTGTCATGTGACAATAATTACCATCTCCCAACCATTTCTACATCCATATTTGCCGCTACAATCATTCCTCGAGCGATAAAGTTGAATTCAATGTCAATTCAGTGCTGTGAGCTTGCAGCTGTTTGAATTATAAGGGATATAATTGGTTGCCTAAAGACAGGCGTCGTCGTCACCCCACATGATCTCACCCAGCGCTTCCCGTTGCTTTCAAGTCGACTTAACTCAACTCAAGAGAAAATAGTTTCAGTATGATGCATACCTGCAATGTCGCGTGAATGCCGCAGCGTTCCTGCAAGTCCCTGGCAATTTTCTCCTCGGTGACAAACAGCACCTTGGGCTTCATACCCGCGGAATAGATCGAAATGAATAATTTTGCTCGCGCTTTGGTACTCTCAGGCGGGCGTTACAAATGTAATGAGTGTTCGGCGCGCACTGTGCATGGTCTCGTCCTGCGGGCTAGGACAGCGACAGGACTCGCGCGCACTACCATCGGCGATGTGGTCGGCGGCGTTTGCATTCGATGCGTCGGGCGCCGGACGCGGTGTCGTCGTGCATGTTTTGACAGATCTTGCGAGTGGGCTGCGTTTCGTTTGTTGTGCGGCCACCCGTTGAACGCGAACGACGAAAGCGCGACGAACAGAATGAGGTTAAGGTCGTTTGATTACTCCGCCGCCTCCACTGCCGCCATTTTGCTCTTTGGTCTAATGGGGTTACGCCCATTTTCGCATAGATTCTTATGCATTTTTTCACTATACTTGCACAGAGGGCAGTGTATACAAAATGTATTAATTCAACTAATATTCGTTTATAATTGTTATATTAGCTTCATGTTTATTTATATAAATATATAGTAAATATTTGTATGTCTTCCTAGAATTGTAATTCTGTTATTTTGTGCATTAATATCGGCATTTTAATTAATTCAGCTTATGCAATGTAGATGGCACTAATGTCTGAATAAAACGATTTCCACTCGCCCGCCAACCTGTTTAATTCCAACAAATAGAATGCGTCACATGCAAAGGTATTTAATCATTTACTATTATTAATAATGTGTTCCCCCCCCGCGGAGTACTGCCATCCAAGTTTTAACTCCCTTTTATTGAGGGAATTCCGATAAACTTGGTGGCGTATATTTCTAGGGTTTACTGTTAACCATGTCAGTCGTTTACTGACACCGTACTTTACCACCCCACCACTAGCCACCTAATGGTTGGACCGTTTTGTTCAGGGGGATGCAGATCTATCGTCGACTTTGAACTACAACGCCCCTCACAGGGGTATAGGAAGATTTGAACCTGCCGTCACGTTACTATGTGCGCTACCGAGGTGGTTGCTATCACTACTAATGCCTTCTTATCACATAATTGCTTATAATAATAGCATATGTCACAATGTCATATAAAATTACTAAACTAGAAATAAATGAATTGCTCTACACATATTCCAAGCATATAATTCAAATTTAAAATCGTTTCAGGAATTCTTCACTCACAATTCTTGCTCTTGCATTCACAGCAAGCTTCATCTCTGAGATCTCCTTATCAATCTCCTCCATGAAATGAATCAAAAAGTCCACCAACTTGTGCTTATACATCTGTTCTGTGTGAAAGTTGGTAATCAAAAAACTTATGTCATAACCATCAATAGGTTTTCTTCGGAGTATGATAAAGTTCTCAGCACGCATCATCATAAAGCGCATAAACTTCTTGCAGAGGATTTTCTCAATTTCATCAGCTTGCTTTACAGCAATGGACACACGCAGGGAATTGATTGATGTTTCTACAAAATAAGAGGTTATGGTAAAAAGTTAAATATTTAGCAATTGTTTTAGCATGTGTACAAACAAGCATCCAGTACTAGATAAAACTACGTCCACAGTGGATGATATACTTACCTATGAAAACTTTTTCTTTCTCATTTCTACTAATTACTACCGGTGTAAGAAGGAGTTCTTTGGAAGATCGCACTTCGACTTCAGGCTTATTGTGTCTTTCTACAACTTGGGAGCTGAAGTTATTGACGCACATTGCTGCCTCCAGCGTATGCCGCACGGCGGAGAGGTACGGCTTGAGGGTGGCACTCATTCCTTCTATTTACAATAATAAACAAATGCGACACGCCTAATCTGTTGGTTCGTGGAAATTCGTCAGGACTCAACAGCGGTTACTCAGAAGTGTAGACAATGAAGTGGACGTACTTCACTTTTGCTCTAAACACATAGATGGCACTTGGAAAATTCTAAAGAGAGCAATAAATTAATGTTGGTTTTTATAACATTTGCCAACGGGCCTCAACCAGCTATCAGTGGGTTTTTGACTAAACCATATTTTATAGTAAAATGATGATTCTGGGAAATGATCACTGATTATATTCCGCTTGTCGTGCCACTTTCGCAACGTGGTTTTCGGCAAATTTCTGACTTACTATAAAAACGGTAGCTGCTACATTTTCCGTTCAAAGGAGTCAATGGCCGACGCGCCATGGCCCCTATATATGGCTGGCTATCGGTTTTCTTCTCTGCTTTCTCGCAGGAGCGAAGGAAAGGAGCGGAGTAGCGTAAGGTGGATAAATTGTTTATTCCAAAACGACGCCAGAAAGGTTTGTGATGGTGGAATGTGGATGTAAACAACATCGACTTCGTCCGTCCACATGTCGAGGTGTTGGAGGTTGGTTGCATCGGCTGTTAGTACTACGCTGCTTCATCGTGTACAGCTCCTGGAATTAGTACGGTAAGTGAAGAGTGAAGAATAAACTAGTAGTGTGAGCTTGGCAATTATTTGTAAATATCAAATTCCGTTCGAGGTCGTGTAATTGTCAAAGTGTACTTTTCTAAGACCATATTTGCTCGAATATTATTTCTGCTTAGGAAGATATAACTTCAAGCTAGTTTGATCGGGCGTTTAGAGCAGTGTCTCTTGCAAAATGTATGACTGTGCTGCACAAATGAAAAACGTATGCGGGGAGTGGGGAGCGACTTTGCTCTTGCTGCGTATCAGGACACGGCAAATACCACAAATTTTCCGAATAGTGAACCAAGAGATTTTTTCGAAGCAATTTGTAATTGCGTGGAAATCAGTTGGCATGTTTAGTGAATTACTTCGGCGCGTTACCTAACCTCATTTAGCAGAAATATTCCTTCGATTGTCTGCTTTTTGATTGGCTTCCATCGCACTTGGCACGTTCGCAAATGTCAATTGTTGTGCACTATCTCTGCGGTAATTGATTTTCTAAAATTACCTACCGGTGAAAGCGGCTGCAGTGTGGAGAATGCATCTTGCTGTACGAATCATGTCCATTTTTCGTGCGCCCCCTTAGCACACGCGCGTACAACGCGCCGCGACGCAGGTTTACCGCTCTTGTCACAGCGCCGGCAGCAGTAGCACTCCTGCGGCGTCGCGGCGCCACGTCGACGTGACTTCCACTCCGCTAACCTCGCCGGCACAACAAACAAACAAAGGCAACGCGTTGCGCATCACCTCCGACGCGATCAGTCGGCGATCGGAATAATGCCGAATTCTACGTAAACGATAGCAGCAACAATCACGCGAGTGGGAGCGCATAGAATTGACGCGCGTATTTGCATTGCAGGAAGCATGTATTAGGTCTTGGCGAATAAGACGGCATTAGCAAAACGGTGCAGTGCAATAAAGATGGCGAATTGCAATAAGGATATTGTGGCGACGCCATGGTGTGAGCGTCTTTTCGGTAAGACTCTCGTCCGATGCAGCAGGGCGCAGCAGGAAGAAAAGCGGCACGAGCACGTCGAATGTGCGGCCATCCTCGAGAGTGTAGACATCGTTGCCGCGTACTTCAGCTTCGCCAACATCAACCTGCAGTGCGATGAGTTTGTGCGGAAGCTCAAGGAGTTGTACGCGAAATTAAACAGTGACGGCAATACGGATGGCAGGAAACGATTGGAGGTGGTTCAGGTGGTGCTCTGGGCGAATAACGATGTGTACGGCGATTTCGAGGGATCGCATCGAGAGTGCCTTGATGGACTGCCTTGGTTTGCTATGCCTTATAGTGAAATTGATTTGAAGGTAATTGCCGCCAGTCGAATTGGTTGCGTTCGTGCAAGCAAGCGAAAGCCTCTAAGTCAGGTTAGTTGTGCAAATAGTGAGGTTAGAGTTGTTTGCTTCCCGTTGTAGACGAGACTATCAAGACGCTTCCGCATCAAATCCGGTGTGCCGACATTGGTCCTTTTGGAAAATCGTGACGGCTCAACCATCTCCATCTCGGCGCAAGAACGACTCCTGGAGGATCCGACCGGCGTGAGTTTTCCATGGAGACCACGACCAGTGGACCAAGTGCTCTCCGATATTGCCCTGCAGTCGTTGCTCGCATCGGAAAGCGGCAGACGATACTCGGAGCTGGGTGGTATTAAAGGCTTCTACTTCTCAGCGAATTGGTGCCCGCCTTGCAGGGCATTCACGCCACAACTTGCCGATGTCTATCAAGCCATTCGGAAGCGAGAGGAGTACGCGCAGTTTGAGATTGTGTTTGTCAGTAGCGATCGGTGAGTTGATGCATTCGTGACTTTGGTGCGTAATTCGCCGTGGAGATCAATGGGTTTGTTTTCGTTTGGCGCGGAGCGGTGGGTGGAAGGCGAGAGGGTGCATTGCGACGCTTAAATAGCGAATTTGTATGCAAACGAATGGGCGAGCTGGCTGCATGCTGACGAAAACAGCTCGGATATATGTTGTGGGCGGTGTGGAGCTGGGTGGCTCGTACTGAAATTATCAGAGGGTTGGCTTTTATGACAGTCGGTTCAACCGAAGCCAAGCCAGTACGTTGTTGGAAGGGAGTGGGAAGAAGTTTAGGAGGTTTTTGTTTTTTCTATGGATGCATCAATATGCACATTTGTTGGCTTCCTCAGCTTTGCAAGCAGAGCGAGCATCACAGCAACAATGCGCCAAGGGGTGGAATTGTATTTTGGAGTGCGGTTTATTACTATACGATGCATTTTTGGTGCGCTCTGTATATTGAGTGCAGACAGACGGTTTGATCGCGTTTGCACCCCTTTGTCCCAAGCCGTGCGCGCCACCTGCGCGCTCCCTTCGAACATTCCAAGTGAATTATTAGCAATGAGGGGCACGCCGTGTGTTATCATTTCCACTCTCCGCAAATGAAAACAGCAGGAAATTAAAGAAATTGAAGGCAAGACACGAATGCCAGCAGGCTAATTTAGGAGGGTTCTACTAATGCAATATTATATCATAGGGCGAAATATTTACTCGCACATTTTGATAGAGCATTGAACAATTATGCATTGCACTGCATATGGATGGCAGGATTCGGCGTGAAATCAGACAGATGCACGTTGGCCCGGGTAGGGGACAACTGCGCGCTGGCTGGTTTTACAATTCAAGGGTATCGCCTGTTTACCCTGTGTAATATATCCTGCACCATACCACTACAGCTAGTATACACAATGGTGCGCGACAAAAACAGTAACTCTATCGTTTATGAGGCGGAATGCAATTTCCTGCTTTTGGGACGGGCTGTAGGGGAGCAAACGTTCAGTCAATGATGTTGTGCATTAAAAACAACAGTAACTTATTATCCAGTTACACCAAACCTTCGCCTCATAGGATTTAATGGAACGATTTGTTATTGGCATTAATTATGATCATGTTTTCTCACAGCAGTAAAGGCAAGGAATAACCTAGAAAGCTAGGGCAGTATCTATCTCGTAATCAATTAACGTTATTTTTACTAACAGGGTATTTCAAAGTACTCTAATGATGCGTAGGAGAAGAATATGCATCGATAACGAAGGCAGGAAGTAAAATAAAAGCATGATTTGGATGGTTTGAGAGGTTTGGATATTGCAGTTGTCAATATCATCACATTTGTATGCTATCAGTAAATCAGTTTTGATTTAGAATGATTTTGTTTAAGCTGCATAACATTCGCGTGCACCAAATTGTTATTCCTCCAGGAAAATGACGTTTACAATGTTTGAATGTCATCAAGCACGCAACTCATGGCAAGTACGACCGGGAAATAATAGGGGCGTAGGGCAGAAGTGGCAAAGAAAGTTACAATTGAATGCAAATTTATGCAAGACTGTTGCTAACCAATTTGTCGTGCTGTAATCAATTAAACCAACAAGCTACTACTTACAAGGCCAAACATAAAATGAGAAGCATTGGAATCAATGGAGCAGCAATGAATCAATTGAAGTCGTGCTAATCAAGGAAGGGAGAAGTTTCAGCAGCAAGTAGTTGATTCCTTCGGTTTTCAATTCAGGTTCATCACTTGTTCATGCCCGCTGGCTGTAGTTGGAAGCTTGACTTAATGTCGAGTTGTTGTTGAACGCAACGCAGCGCGGTTGTTTAACGTAGTGCAATCTAATTTGAAGGGTGCGGGCTGGCGGTTGGGCGCACTAAAGCGGCAAAGTAGGGAGAGCCAGGGTGTAACTGTAAGCAAAAGGGAGGACTTTAATGCTTTCTCCATGTTTATCAACGTGGCTATATGTTGCCGAGGGCGGTAGTTTAATTGAATGCAGAGTATTAAGGCAATCGTTTCAACTAATCCCACCAACGTATTCCCCAACGTGGAAAATTACTAATTACTTCAATCGGTATACATTATACGAGCTAACCTTACCTTCTGCTGTTTGTAGATCTGAAGAATCATATAATACCTATGTGGAAACAATGCCATGGTTGTCAATTCCCTTCCAACAGGCTGCAATCCGCGCTGAGCTGGCTCAACTCTATGGCATTCGGGGTATTCCAACCCTGCTGTTACTAGATAGCAACGGACATCTGATCACAATGAATGCAAGGACCGAGTTGTTGGATGATCCGCAAGCATTGCACTTTCCCTGGAAGCCGAAAGTCGTAAATGTTTTGACTGAGCGATATGGGACGAAGTTGCATGATTATCCTTCGATTGTACTTTTTGTTGGTAAGTACCATTGTTTGGTAACGATAGTGTTAACGATAATGCAGAAGATTGGCTTGATTTGTTTGAATACCAAGTATCAAGTGAATAGGAAGGAATTAGAAATCAGTGTCAGAATTCACTTGTTGTGCAATGACGTAACCTCAAAATCGTTTTATGCCGTAATATTCTTACTTGCGAGCTGTTTTCGTTGTTAGATTTATTATGATAGTAAGTTTCAATTTTCCAATAATTTTCTTTTTAAGCAGGTATTAGCAAAACTAATCATTGTCAGTGATTGTCTTTTGTTGTTGGTTATTCAAAGTAAATAACTGTAATACCAACATTTCAATGTAACGTCATCTGGTAGCGATGCACAGGTCTGCTTTAATATATATTTTTTACTTTAGCGCTAGAATTGCTATTGAATAGTACACTATTTAAAGGTTAAACTCATACTTGCAGTATTGTAGTGCCTATTCGACAAACATTCGATTGGTCCAATTTAAATGACCTCAGAGCGTAACAACGTAACTAATTCTGATGTACTCAATGCAGATTTGCAAGCCATATTCTGTAAAATTCGGATAATCTTTGCTTTCACCCATGTTAGACGCTTAACAGTGACCTCTGGTAGCATAAATATTTAGCAGGTAATGCAGCCTAATTAGTTTTTGAATAATCAATTTTCAACAATCGAAATCAGTTCAGTGGCATTTGTGTTTTAAAGAGATTCACGGTTAAACAGGTCCTGATCAAATACGACTTTCATTCCTTGTTCCAGATGGTGAGGAGACAGATATCCACTTCGCTGAATCCCTCCTCACGCCAATCGCCACACAATACTACAAATCGCGTCAGATTAACATCGACGACGAAAGCGAAACACCATTGCATTTCCACGACGACTTCGTCCAGTTCCTCGTCGCCACCGATTGCGACTCCTCCGACGTCCTTCGAGATCTGATAGGATTAGACGACGTGGTCCCCCTGCTGGTGGCGATCGATTTGCCCAAGCGACGCTTCGCTCTCATGGACTACGCGGTGGAAATAAACGCCGACAGTGTAGAGAAGTTTGTGGAAGATTACGCGCAGGATGTGTTGCAGTTTGTTGATATTAATGACAGCCTGACGTTGATCCAGGGTGTGCAAGAGATTGAGACTGATAGGAAGGATAATCCAGAGGATTAGCTGCGCGTTGACCTTTTTCAAGAGGTTTCATTTCTGCCCAGAGTTTCATTGCGGAATCGCATGAATTGTGTAAAAAACAAAGTTCTAATCATTTTCACGCATGTAGAGATTTCTTTCAATTGAGGGATTAGTAAGAAGATAGGATTAGATTGAGTGGAGAAACAGTCTCTGAATGTGTCAAAGGGTCACAGGAATCGCAAACGATTAGATATATCTAACATTTGTGTCTTATAAAACCGAGGAGCGGAATAGTGTAGATATCATGGCCGACATAACCCAACTGTAGTAGTCATAAACAGCAATTATTATCTACGGAAATGCGCTTTGCTGTCGAACATTCTAATGTGACACAATTGAAAGTTCATTGCAGGCTAATTTCAAGTTCGCTCCCGCTGATAATCAAGAGATACGCTGAAATAAAGTCACGAATTTTTAGGTTAGAGATCAACTTTATCTCGCTCAATAACAAACCAGTCACAATGGAATGTTCTCAAGTAAAGGTGTTGTTGGAAGGAGGCCGCAATTAGAATGATTTTTGTCAGGAACAATAAGTAAGTTTCTTATTATTACATTGTAAGATTCATAAAACATAACAAGAAAATGTCGTCCAACTTACCTCACTCAACTACCTAACCTACATGCAGCAAGTAAAACTCTTCAAATTCCAGAATCACATTATCTCCCAATATCAAATTACAGGTGAGACAAAATTCAATCAAAACTGAAAACAATTCCGTGATAATTTCAACGAGTACTGGCATCACTGGTAACTTTCGAATTCTTTCCTTTATTTTACAGGTGTGGCACTTGTGATGTTTTTATGCTGAGCAAGGAAGTTCTTTACGTATTTCTTGATCAAGATATCATTGGCACCTGGAACAAAACAAGTTTCTTCGTTAACAATTTGTAGATTCACGTTAGGAAGTTTACATGTTCAGTGTTTACGGCTAATTGATGCAAATTATTATCTATTTTTAGTTCCTTCCACTAGTTTCGGTGAAGAAGTCCAATCATCACCAACGATGCTTTTAGTTACTGAAATTCCTAACCTAAACTGTCATTTGATTTCTGGGATATCACCATCACTCTAATCCGCTCCATTAGACAGACCTGGAGGGAATGCGGGATGAGTTAGTTAGTAGGGGGGCTTTCATCGAACAGGCACGGGTACAAGTAAGCATTTGCCCAAGTCACACGGAGAAAACTAGGACTGCAGACGAAGGATTCCAACCAGCCTTCTTCCGAATGCCACTCCACCCATGCTCTTACCAATGCGCTACCCAGCTCAGTTCTAAATTGACATGCTACTCTACTTCAACTTATCTGTAAACTTCCCACCTGACCATTACCTTTATCATACACAATATGTGCTAATTTCCTTGCAGTTGCCTTGAATGTTTCCTTCGTATCAAACCGTTTCCCAACGTAAGCAGGCATCAACAGTTTAACGACTAAATTGGCAACATCCACTTTGTTCAGCTTCACTTCCTTACTCCTCTCCTCCCGTTTCAGATCACTAGAATCACTCTTACTTTGTTCACTTTTACTGGGCTTCCATTTCGCTTTCTCATCTCGCTTCTCCTGCACCGCGCCATTCGCTGACTTGCTTTTCTTACTTTCAGCGCTGCTTAACGAATTGTCGTCACTGCCATCCTCAGCGTCATCACCACCGAACAAATCTTTGAGTTTCGTCGACTTCTTCTCTTTCTTTGGTGGTGTGGACTTCTTGTCCTTATCATGCGATGCCGATTTGGAATTCGATGCGTAAATGGAAGGTCGTTCTTTGTGGCTTAGAGCATCCTGATAGGCGTTCATTCTTTTTTGGGCAGTTCGCATTGCCTCTTCGATCTTGTCACAGAGTGACAGTGTTGATGACGATGCCGACAATGATACTAGCGTTGATTTGACTTCATTGTGGATTGTTTTGTGTGGATCAGTATAGGATTTGGGCTTGCCATTTTTTTGCTTTGACACATCTTCATCGTTATTATCATTTACTTTCTCCAGCTGGTGAGGTTCTTTGTTGTCATCTGTTGTGCTAGCATCAAGTTTAACTTCATCTGCCGTTTCACATTCCTTTTCATCGTGTTCATTCAGAAACCTGCTGAATTTAGACTGATCCGTGACCTCTAAGTTAATTTTCTTTACATCTGGTGGGCTATCATCAATAGTCTGATCGTCATTTGCTTCTTTGTCCCCGTCGTCCGCGCCATTTGCATCGAGTTGTTGAATCAATGTGGACGCTGAAATAAAACTGCTCACAGGTGTTCGTGCAGAGTCAGCATCACTATGAACTCTTTTCCGTCCTTTCTGCATGTTGTCCTTGCTGATATTCCGGAATAAATCATTTAGAGACTCATATTTTGCAGGCTTTGGTGTGAAATTGTCAAAAGCTTCATGTTGTTGCATATCAGACGTTTTTTTCTTAACATTCGCCAACTGGAAACAAATAAGAAGCATACATATTACATGAAAATGTTAACTCTGCTTCAAAACGTATGCAACTTGTGTAGCTTGCTCTTTCAACTGATTTCAACTAAATTAGTATTATTAGGATGTTAGTCTTACAAATTTGCACACTCCACTCCTGTAAATGGTAACAGTCGTCGTCGCTGAGAATATCTCATACTCCTGCCCGATGGCACAATCCTCGCAGTCCTTATTATCAAACATCCTTCCGTCATCCGCATTACATGCATTGTAGTTTTCAAACAAAGCCTCAGTCAATTTGGTCACGTATTGCTCGCGCATTGCAATCGTCAATCCTCTTACTTTGCTGCTAGTTGAAGCTGCCGCCCTCACTCTCGAATGTTTACTAAGAATCTCATCGATTGTCGAATGGGACATTTCTCGTGGGTTCTGAGATTTGCTGCGCATTGCAAATTGCTTGCGGATTAATTCAGCGGATTGTTTCTTGGCGCGGCTTTCCCGATCTGAGGATGTTCCAGATGCTGATTCAGTGTAATCCACTTCTAATCTGAAATTGCCAAAAAGAATAAAGAGATATTGTATGTTTCCGTTTCGTATCAAACATTCGGATTAGTTCGTGTACGTTTCTTGTTTGGTGCGTATGCGCAGTTACTCTTCGCATATACTCGGCAAGCGTAAATTTCAATGCAGTGTGGTTTACATCGAATTATTTATATATGATTATTTATTAACTTCGTTAAACTTACTTCTTTTGGCCTTTTCTTCCTCCCTCCCACAAATCATCATCAAGCCCATCGACCGATGGCTCTATATCCGTAAACTGCGCACTTTTTGTATGGAAGTACGTCACCATGTCCTCCACGCTCTTCTTATCCTTACAATAATCACAATTCCTTTTACAATGTGGATCCTTTTCACCGAAATGTCTCGTAAATAACTTATGCCTACACTCAGTGGGCGCCTCACAATAATTAACAATCTTGGTAAATCCTTTCATTGCTGCTTCAGCCAACAGCTCCTTGTCATTTTTGCTAGTAAGATCCTTGGACTCACTTCTGGCTTTAGCTTTGCCAAGATCCTGTGTTAAATGAAACTCATGTGCTTTCCTATCTGCCACCGAGTAGTAAACTCTGCATTTTGATGGCTTACCATCTCGTCCAGCTCTGCCCGATTCCTGATAAAACGACGCGGGGTCCTTAGGACACCCCCAATGAATAACAAACCGTACAGTTGCTTTATCCACCCCCATTCCAAAACTGACGGTCGCACAAATTACAGGATACGTGCCATTCTGCCACTGTTCCTGATACACCAATCTCTCGGAATTCTTAAGTCCTGCATGATAACAACAGGATTTAATTCCTAAGGCATTTAATTGATTTGATAGGAACTCAGTTTGTTCCCTTGTTCGACAATAAACAATCCCACATGATCTCTGTTGAGGATGAAGGTCTTTTTCTTCATCAAGCTTAAGACACTTCCTGATATACTCTTTAAGATGTTTGTATAAATCATCGACTGTATTCTGGAAAACAACATCATAGAATAAATTAGTCCGGAAGCAGCTTGTCATGAATTGTTTCATTGTTTTTGTAGACATCCGCAATGATGAGATTATATCCTTTCGAACTTCATTTCCTGCTGTTGCAGTCAAAGCAATGAATGGTATGTGATTGTTTTCTCTTAGTACACCTAATTTAAGGTACTCGGGACGAAAATCATGGCCCCATTGAGACACACAGTGTGCTTCATCAACCACAATATAAGCCACTTTATTGTATTTGATCATATTGTTGAAGAGATCTTTAAATGTTGACGTTGCTGCTTGTTCAGGTGTGATGTATAATAATTTCGTATTTGGTGACATTGTCTTTAGGTCTGTTAGAAGAGTATCTCTTTCATTTTTTGTGGTTTTCGAGTTTAATGAAGATGCTCGAATCTTCAATGCAACCAAGTGATCAATCTGATCCTAAAAATAGGTATAAAAACAAAATAAATACATTTTCCTAATAAAAGCAACATACCTTTATAAGTGCTAACAATGGGGAAAATACTATGGTAACCATTTTTGGGTGTAATAGTGCAGGCAGTTGATAACACAGAGATTTCCCACTTCCAGTTGGCATCGACACAAGAACATCATGTTTTCCTAAAACAGACAAATTGTAAATTGTTTAGTAGTCTTTGAACAAGTTCTGAGAGCTTGCAGTTTGATATATTTACTTCTGGCAATTTCATAAATAGCATCTTTCTGGAGTTTTGATCTGAAGTCATCAAACTTGAAGTGTTTTTTGAGTGCTCCCATAATGGCATCTGGTTGCAGTTCTATTGGTTTAGTCACTGACATTCTACTCAGTTTTATTTACACATCAGCAGTCGTATCAACTAAAGTTATCACGTATTATTTGTTTAAATTTATTTTTATTTATAGTTTTCCAGGTGCATTGAGACCAGCTTTTAAGGTTATGAAATGACGATCTAAAAAAAAAACCCACAATTCAAATTGTAATATTAAATTCTAGTAACTCATTTATGAACGCAAGCAAGATGTTTATTTCATTAACGTTTATAATATGCAATTTAAATTCGTTTCCATAATTATATTGCTGAATGTTTTTAAGATACCTAAACTATTCTATTGACAAACAATTTTGAATTATTGTCTATATCAGCGACATCTATACGATTAAACTTGAATCAATTTTATTATAATTATTATTGGTGTGCATAGAATTAACTATCTATTAAAATACAAATAGCAATAATGTCATTAAATCATGAGTATTGTAGTGTTAAGTTTTAGATTTCTTTGAAATAAAAACGCTTTACAACGTAAATAATTGCGTAATTTAAATTGAGCGGCTGTTTTCTGCAGCTTCGTGTTTCATCGGTAGTATTCGTAGTCGCACGCGGTCTTTTGACGCGTTTTTCCTCACTTTGTCGGCTGGCGGTCGTCGCAGTGGTCGGTCGTCGAGCGGAAGAACTTGCATTTATCGTTTACAGGCGCGCTGGCTAGCAGCGGCCAAAAATTCTAGAAGCGTCCTGTGCGGCGGTGTTGATGGTGTGCTAGCTCGCGCCGTTCGCGGAATTCGCATCGGACTCACCGCCCTCCTGCGCGTTCAACAAACTACCTCGCGTCGCGCTGACATTTTTGTCTATCGTCGCCATCAACCAGGAACATTCAACCGCAACGCATTCAACCTACAAACTCAAGTGATCGCAACGAAAGTTTATCGTAATTGTGCAGTAGCTGTTTGCGGCACTGTTTTGAAGGCATTCGAAGTGGTGAACGCCAAGTGTGCAACTTTTTGTGCCCGGCTTCCTGTCACGCCATCCCAACGTAGACCACACGCGTGGATTGGGGCACCAAGAAGATACCAAGTGGATTTTGTGAGTTTCCAACTCTTTTGATTCATCCCAAGCCGACGGAATAGATATCCATCAAAATGGCAGCTACGAGGCGATTACAAAAGGTAATCATATTAAATTTAATCTCAAGACGCATTGCACATCGCTATTTGGTTCTCCACTCAACTCTAAGTGTACTTTTCTGTGATAGAAGATCGTGGCTTGTGGCAATATCTATCTTATAATTCCTATTCGGCTTTCTATTGCAACCTAACGATGACTAAATATAAGCTATTGCTTTATAACTATTAATAGAAATCACTTACTGAATCTAAGCATGCGAAAAACGGTTGAAAACGAAAAAAATCGGTGGAATTTCATGCTGACCTTGCTATTTCCTACAAGTTTTAAGGTTAGAATCACACAGTCCTCTGAATATCTCTTCTCAACTGCTCAAACACAATAGATGTCAATGTACAACATAAGAATGTAATTGTGTGCTTCAACTTTCAGGAACTGGGTGATATCAAAAACTCAGGTTTAAAATCATTTAGAGACATTCAAGTTGATGAGACAAATATACTTACATGGCAGGGGTTGATTGTGCCTGAGAATGCACCCTACAATAAAGGTGCTTTCAAGATAGAAATCAACTTCCCTGCAGAGTATCCTTTCAAACCTCCTCGCATCAGCTTCAAGACAAAGATTTACCATCCAAATATTGACGAAAAAGGACAAGTTTGCTTGCCAATTATCAGTGCTGAGAATTGGAAACCTGCTACCAAAACTGATCAAGGTACTTATGATGATAAATACACACGCATGTGCATTCATGATGAATGAATATTATCATTTTTAGTGATCCAAGCACTAGTTGCCTTAGTCAACGAGCCAGAACCCGAGCATCCGTTGCGCGCCGACCTCGCCGAGGAGTATCTCAAGGACCGTAAGAAGTTTGCCAAGAATGCCGAAGAGTACACGAAAAAGCACAGCGAGAAGCGGCCCGCGGACTAGACGCCGCCCTGGTGCCCGTCACATCGTCAACCCACACTCTACCGCCCCGCCCCCTCTCCCAACCCAGTCGTCGCCCAGCTGGAACGCCGCCGCCGGCGCACCATAACCGCTGCCAAAATCAAACGTGGACGAACTGCGGCTACAGTTTCGTACTCAACCAATAAAATTTACTAAACTACAGCTAACAAACTGAAATCAGTCGGCAGATGCAGCGACGGCCGAGAGAATCGAGTACTAACAAAGATGATCTTAATGTAATTTCTTCAAAACGTGTCAATGTGAGAGCAACACGCGCTAGTCCTACCTGTTACAGCTAAACTTGCAAACCCTTCGATGACACTCGGCGGCAATCAATCACACACTATTTATTTCTATTTGGGCTACGATCACGGAAACACCAAGTTTACTTGGAGACTTTCAATGTGGAGTCTCACGTTTAGTTATCAAACTGGATAGATTAATCAAAAGTGATACATTTTCAGATTTTTAAGTATGTAATAATTTGTTTGGCAATTGTTTACCTTAGATATACGAGTAACTGAAGAACGTTTTGGTGGACGACTTAATTTCTAATGAAACAATTGAAATACAACACATGGGAGCTGGTGCCTCTTTTTCTGTAGCGAATAGAAAGAACCGTGTGCACTGTGCGCACCAAAAGCTGGAGGCGAATGTTACTTTTTGCTATGTATTATAAATAACTCAAAAGCGGTTGAAATTTGTTGCCTTACCTCAACCAAAAATAGTTTTGAGTGCGATACTGGAAATGCCACTTTAGGGAAGTGTTTGCTTTCCAGAAATATAGGTGGTGTTTCAAAATACTTGAAACGAACTCTTTAGAAAGCATCTAAACTTTGTGCAAGCAAACATTTCACGAAAGGATTACATCTGTTTTTAACTTACAAATGATTGTGAAATATTTCGTCTAATTTATTTTATGTCCTTTTATGAGACGTTGAAATTCGTGCTCGCTTTGTTGGTGTAAGGAGCAGGGGCTTCATGTGTTCCAACTTTCAAGAGGGCGTTGTAAGCAAGCTGGGCTTTGCCAGTAACGTCAAAGCGAACTTGTTCGTAAACTTTCATTGAATATGGCCACCGCTGTACAGCAACCAAATGTATGCGATTATCTCGCAAAAAAGCAGCAGGAGAGCTCTAAAGATCTTGCTGCACAATGGCAGGAACTAGAAGAACTTCACAACAAAAAGTAAGCCGATTAATACAACTCAATCACGTACACTGCCGGTGTTTGTTCTGTACGTAACCTGCAAATAGCTGATTCATTCCGTAAAATGTTCCTAAACTGTAAATTCTATGAAGAATACACGAAATAATCTAATATTCCTTCCAGATTATGGCATCAGCTTACGTTGAAACTACTAATCTTTGTCAAGAGCCCAGTTCTGCAAAAAGATGAACAACTTATTCAACTTTACAATATTTTTATTTCTACTTTTGAAAACAAGTAAGTTGTTATCTATTAGAAAGCCAGCTAACATTTAAAAAGTTGTATTTTATGAAACATCAACTAAATTGCAGAATTAACCCATTGTCCTTGGTTGAGATCATTGCCATTGTTATTGAGCAATACAAAGACAAACATGAAGCAATTCAGTTTCTTGAAAAAATGAGCCCTAAAGTCAAAGCTAACTTGGATGCTGAGAATCTATGCAAGGTATTAGCAGGTCAAATTCATCTTGAAAAGCTCAATGATTTGGATGCCACCAAACAAATCATTGATGAAGTTGAAGTCACCTTAGATAATGCTGATGGAGTCACTCCAGTACATGGCAGATTTTATCATCTAGCTTCACAATACTACAGAATTCAGGGGGATCATGCACAGTACTATAGGACAGCTCTGCGATACTTGGGCTGTATTGACTTGGCCACATTAACTGCAGAAGTTAAGCATCAGCATGCTTTCTGCCTTGGATTAGCTGCATTACTTGGTGATGGAGTTTACAACTTGGGAGAATTACTTGCACATGCTATTTTGGATTCTCTAAATGGCACGGAGAACGCGTGGCTTGTACAATTACTGCATGCGTTTAATTCCGGTGATATTCCCAAGTTTGAAGCAATGAAGAACCATTGGGGGGCTATTCCTGATTTGGCAGCGCAAGAATTATATCTGCGGCAGAAGATCTCTTTATTGTGTCTTATGGAAGTAAGTTATTTGTATTGCCATACCTTAAAAAAGCAACAAATTAATTGTGAATTTTACCTAGATGACTTTCAAACGTCCATCCCATCAACGTCAACTTACCTTCGAAGAAATTTCTGCAGAAACGAAACTCCCGCGTAATGAAATCGAACTGCTTGTGATGAAGGCTCTCAGCCAAGGGTTGGTCAAAGGTGCGATTGATGAAGTCGCTGGTACGGTCAACATGACCTGGGTGCAACCACGCGTGCTAAGTCGCGTCCAGATTGCGAATATGATTGACAAGTTGGATAAGTGGTGTGAACATGTTGCGGGTATGGAAAGTTTGTTGGAAGGACGTGCGTCGGAAATTCTCACTTTGTAGGGAACGTAGAAAAGAAGGCTTTGATGAAGCTGTAAAGTGTTTAACATCTTCAGTAATAATATTGATGTCATCAACTTGTCGTCATTTGAAATATTTGCAAATTTATCGTAATTAAATTAACTCGAAAATGGTATATCACTTTCACTGGATTTTTCATTGCAGCACGTAACCCAATCGTTTCGGCGACGACGTAATTCGCAACTTTAATGTAATAGTTAACAGCATAGTATATACTATTGTTATCATTTATCTATATAACGTGGATTGTGTGAAAATATTACTAAATTTCCGAATGTTTATTTGAACGTGGGTTTTCCTTGCGTGGGCACATATATATAGTATGCACTGACTGGTATTTCTACTTGTAATTTGTTGGCGTTGCTTAGTTTTCAACGTTTTTGCTACGTACAATGTCTAAAAAGGCATTAATCTTAGTGTTTCCTAAAAGTGATGAAGGTGAAGTGTGCGTTCCATATCAAGTTCTTAAACGTGGTGGAGTAAGTAATCTCTTCCGGACTAAATTCATCCTCGTATTTGTTGGTGGAACCCCACTTTATATGCTATTGGGCGTTTACAGGTGAATTGTATACTTGCCGGACCTTCAAATGAACCTGTTACTTGCTCAGTTGGGATAACGATGGTTCCAGACATGTCACTTACGGAAGCAATCAAGCTGGGACCTTATGATGCAATTGTAATGCCCGGCGGACGCTGGGCTTGGCAAGCGTTAGCTGCTGATAGGAACGTTAGGACTCTTCTAGAAGAGCAGGAGAAGTCAGGCAGGTGCTTGGCTGCAATTTGTACAGGTGTTAATTGTTTTAAGTCGTTAGAAAATTAGAGTTTCACTTAAGCGCGGACATATTAATATTGGCCCGGAAGTCGACAAAGTGTCCACGAATGATAAGAACACTTAGTTTAGTTCCTGTTGGTTGGCAATGTGGTTTTATTGGTTTTAAATTAATCACCTTAATTAGACGGGAAATCATTTAGTGTTGTTTGTCGAGATATTGCAATGTGGTAAGAATCGACTTTTAACACTTTGCAACATTTTCATTTATTTTGTAATTTTATTCACGTGTGGTTTTCTCCAAGTTACAACCTTGCCTATTACTCTCATTAGAAGATTTGTCTAGGTCTGTATTTGGTATGAGTCGTAGAGTCAGTTTAAAGATGATCACATCAAAAATATATTACTTTCAATTTATTTCGTTGATGAGCATTGCTTCAATCAATGCTTCTGTGATATATACAGTGCGACAAATATCCGAGTATTGGCGCATCATTTGATTCTTTTACATAGTCGTGTTCTTTCTGCCCAAGATTTATCCATGGATGTTACCCCTGCACCCCCTAGCCAGCTATTCATTCTCTTAAATTTTTCCAGCTGCTCATCCCCCGTCCATTCGCATTCCTATGTTCTTTCAACCCTCTTCTGTTACGCAATTTACCTTTCTGCATTCTCCTACATTCTACAAACAGATACTTCCATGTACCTAGCCCTTTCATACAGGTTTGACATAGCCAATACTCTTGTCGTAACCATTGCTTCCTTCCCCTCTCCTGCGAATCACACCTCGCTCACGCAATTGTCTTTCTTTCCATTTTCCCACTCTAGATACCCGGGTGATGTAGTTTGTGTTATCCATTTCTTATAGAGGAGATTATATTATTGTGTACCGTGCATCGCAATCTCCCTCATCTTCACTTTCACCCATTCTTCACCCACCTCACTGACATACCTACTACTCTTTCATGTAGCTTTTTCCTCTTCATACTCCACCATCCACTTCATTCCAATTGTACCATCCTTTCGGCCACTGTATTTTCCATCTTAAACCTTCCACATTCTTGAAGGATGATGCGTTTCGGGATCGGAATTAGATCTGTCTAAGCTCATCATTGTTCATTTGTGCTTCACCTCGCACACCTCCCACACAACCCCCACTCTCTTGCTCATCTCAGGTCTTACCATCGCTCATTCAATCTCATCCACGTGCCCTTTAGCGCTAAAAGAGTATCACCATCAGAAGTTTCTTACTTATACTGTGATCCCTTATGTTATTTCTTGCCAATATGGAAGCAGATACAAATATGCGCAATGTGAAAACCTAGTTAGGCTAAATTAACAAAAGACCGCAAGTGCAAGTTAAGAACTCGCTACGTTTTGCTCTGTATCTTTCCTGCTCTACTTTGAATGAGTTCCAGATAATTTGTAGAGAAATTTTGAGCTTACGGAGGTAAAAAATAACCACCAGCATATTCAAATACTTGATTCGTGGCCAATACTAAATAAGCACTGGTTTTCACTTCTAGGAACGATTGTAATGAACATCCATAAAATAATGTGTGGTCGTCGTATGACAACGTACCCCAATGTTGAAACCGCAATGCATCGGGATGCTCGCTACATTCTGAAAAAGGACGACGTCGTTGTTGATCGTAATCTCATCACGTCCACTGGCCAAATCACCACCACCATTTGGTCGCTCAAAATTCTAGAATACATCTCTGATTATAAAACGGCAGCGCTCGTTGCACAAGAATTACTTGTGTCTTATTGAGAGACTGATGTTTCCTAGCCTAAGATTGATTAGAAAATTGGCTGTAGCAGGAAAAGTATTAGGAAGCATTTTGTAGCCACTCTATCGTTTAGTGCTGGGATTTACATAAATCCCTACATTCATTCAATATTCCGCCATAAACCAATATTCTACGCTTTCCCAAATCCGACCTTCCAAGAAAGGACAATTTTCCATGGATTACATACATTCTACTATTTATGTCATGCAGCCCATGTTATATATATTAGCTTTAAGTTTATGCATATTGTATTATTAAACATAACACGGATGATACATTACTCATAATTAGGATTATGTACGTATCAAGCTATCGAATACCATTGAACATTTGTTGATATTTCGGTTCTTAGGTGGTGGTGAATGTTGTTCGCAGAAGCTTCGTCTAACACTTCAAACATATTGCTTGCACAATATGTACGCTGATTGA